>JACXGI010003009.1:43931-67377 GCA_016801175.1 Esox masquinongy | reverse complement strand
GTTAACTACAAATGCCTACGAGCTTACTAGCAGTGTCACACAAGATGCTTGTCAACCAACTGGTGCTAGTACTGTATAGCGCCATATTTATGTTACCATAAATATATTAACTCAATGATTTTATTATCATGCTTTTATGTCACATCAAATAAGCAAGTATCTTCATGAAAAGATGTGTGTAGTAATATTTTGCTAACCATTTATTAAAAAGTAATGATGTGTGTTGCATCATATTTATGTAAACAGCAAGTGCTTGTATCAGCTCTCATGTCTCACATCTGATGCAAAACTGTGGTATAAATCTGATGATATTCTGATGATTTGATATTTACATACAATATTTCTGTACAATACAATTGTATTTTTAAAAAAAAAAATGTATTTCAGTTCGGGCCAGTAAAAATACAGTCCGGGCCAGCAGTATTTTAGACCAAGTAGCCTGTGAGGGCCAGTGAGAAAATAAGTTAGCGTTGGACCCAGGGCAGAGAAAGGGAGAGCCTGAAGAAGCCAAACAGGACCAAGTACCAAACCTCCAGCTGTTAGATGGTTTGCCTTAGACCAGAGTCAGAACATACTGACGGTAGGCCTGTCACGGTCCCAGGATCCAGTTGTTTCTTTCCTAAAGCCAAAATAAGGACACAGTACAGACCAAACCACTGGTCTACAAAAAAAACCTGCTCTATGTAATACGCTGTTCTAAAGCTTGGAAAATAAAGAAACGTGACTCTGGATGACAGAGTCGTGAAAAAATGCTAACAAGCATTGCAACACTTGTACTCTCCAAGCCGAAAGTGAACCTGGGTATCTGATACAGGCTAAATCTAATGGATACTTTACAGCAACTCATTCCCAGTCAGGGCTTTTCATGTTTCCATTTACATTAGTCATTCAGCAGATCTTACGCATACTTACATCATATAAATGTTTGATCCCGCAAAGACGGGATTTCAACCACCGTGCCTAACCAACTGAGCCACATGGGAGCTGTACGCTTATCTGGGTTGAACCAAAGGCTCTCTGGTCTCATAACGGAAAACAGCCTTGAGAGGCAGGAATCACACATGCCACAATAACTCACGAGTCATAATGACTCACGAGGCATAAATAACCAGGGGGTTGTCGTTTACAAACACTCAATGCAGAAGTGCCAATAATGCATGTCTGCGTCACAGGAGACAACACAGCTTCATGGAGTATTTTCATTTCCACATCAAGACTTTATCCTCTAAAATCCTCTTTAAACTTCGGTCATGATTTTGACTCTAACTCTGGCCTTTGCGGTGTTAGACCAAGAATGTGCACATTAGGCGTCGTGTTCAGTAGGTGTCTAATGTTTGAAAAAGAAGTGAGCCTGGGCTTCTGTATTCTGTTGTGGTTCCCAATTTAACGAGACCTTGATAGAGGGCAACCCTTCAGGGTCTAGGCATTGGGGGAGTGACTCCTGTAATTCCCTCCAATCACTGGTGTAGATGGACAAAAGCTCAGTTTCTGCGTCCTGTCAGGAGCAGACAGTTTGTGTGTGTGTGTGTGTGTGTGTGTGTCTGTGTGTGCGCGTGTCGGGGTGGTGACGATGCATTTACCATGACAACCAGATGATGACGTTTCTATCAGCGTTGTCGCTTTGTGCCAATACCCCCCCCCCCAGTACAGGCCTGCGTTTGCAACAATATCACCCCAACCAGATGCTCTGTGATGTTAGTCTGACATGTGACTTTGAAAACCTAACTTCCCCTTCCACTGTGGTAGACAGGGAGACATGGTGCGGCGGGGACCATGTGGGGGTATTTGAATATTCACAGTGCCACTAATCAGGGGAATATAATGACATGTAGTTAAGCAACAACCCAGCAAATATGACCGCAGCGGATGACCGCAGTAGATAGTTAATGGTGGTACAGGGAAACGCCTGCAGGGATCAAAGTACACAAACTATAAATCAGGCTTGTGGCCTGTGGCCGCGTCTTTCTTGGAAGGATCATTCAAGGCGGTGGTGCTTGGCAGGTCCAGGGTCAGCCACACGGCCTTCGTACTGAAGAGAGCGGAGACTGTCACATGACGTTCATAAGAAGGCAAACCTCTCCTTTTCTCCGCCAGCCTTATCCACTCACGCTATGCACCGTCATTCTCTCCACAACCCCCCCCCCAAGCTCTCCTCGTCCGCCTCATACAGTGGATATAAAAAGTCTACACACCCCTGTGAAAATGCCAGGTTCTTGTGATGTAAAAGAATGAGACAAAGATAAATCATGTCAGAACTTTTTCCACTCTTAATGTGGACAATTCAATTGAAAAACAAACTGAAATCTTCCAGGGGGAAAAATGAAAAATAAAAACCTTACAATAACCTGGTTGCATAAGTGTGCACACTCTCTTATAACTGGGGATGTGGCTGTGTTCAGAATTAACCAATCACATTCAAACTCATGTTAAATACAAGTCATTACACACCCGTCATCATTTAAAGTGACTGATTAATCACAAATAAAGTTCAGCTGTTCTAGTAGGATTTTCCTGACATTTTCTTAGTTGCATCTCAGAGCAAAAGCCATGGTCCGCAGAGAGCTTCCAAAGCATCAGAGGGATCTCATTGTTGAAAGATATCAGTCAGGAGAAGGGTACAAAAGAATTTCCAAAGCATTAGATAAACCATGGATCACAGTGAAGACAGTCATCATCAAGTGGAGAAAAAATGGCACAACAGAGACATTACCAAGAACTGGACGTCCCTCCAAAACTGATGAAAAGACGAGAAGAAAACTGGTCAGGGAGGCTTCCAAGAGGCCTATAGCAACATTAAAGGAACTGTAGGAATTTCTGGCAAGTACTGGCTGTGTGCTATATGTGACAACAATCTCCCGTTTTCTTCATATGAATGGGCTATGGGGTAGGGTGGCAAGACGGAAGCCTTTTCTTACAAAGAAAAACATCCAAGCCTGGCTGAAGTTTGCAAAAACAAACATCAAGTCCCCCAAAAGCACGTGGGAAGATGTGTTATGGTCTGATGAAACCAAGGTTGAACTTTTTGGCCATAATTCCAAAAGGTATGTTTGGCACAAAAACAAAACTGCACATGACCCAAAGAACCCCATACCCACAGTGAAGCATGGTGGTGGCAGCATCATGCTTTTGGGCTGTTTTTCTTCAGCTGGAACTGGGGCCTTAGTCAGGGTGGAGGGAATTATGAACAGTTCCAAATACCAGGCAATTTTGGCACAAAACCTTCAGGCGTCCATTAGAAAGCTGAAGATGAAGAGGAAGTTCACCTTTCAGCATGACAACGACCCAAAGCACACATCCAAATCCACAAAAGCATGGCTTCACCAGAAGTAGATTAACATTTTGGAATGGCCCAGCCAGAGCCCAGAATCCAATTGAACATCTGCGGGGTGATCTGAAGAGGGCTGTGCACAGGAGATGTCCTCACAATCTGACAGATTTGGAGCGGTTTTGCAAAGAAGAGTGGGCAAATATTGCCACGTCAAGATGTGCCATTCTAATAGACTCCTACCCAAAAAGACTGAGTGCTGTAATAAAATCAAAAGGTGATTCAACAAAGTTGAAGTTTAAGTTTAAGGGTGTGCATACTTATGCAACCAGGTTATTGTGAGTTTTTTATTTTTCATTTTTCCCCCTCAAAGATTTCAGTTTGTTTTTCAATTGAATTGTTCACGTTATAGGTCACATAAAAGGTGGAAAAAGTTCTGACATGATTTATCTTTGTCTCATTCTTTTACATCACAAGAACCTGGCATTTTAACAGGGGTGTGAAGACTTTTTATATCCACTGTATACCTGCCGAACGGACGCGGGACTCACTAGGCATGCATGGAACAGGGCTGCTTGCAGCTTGGCTAAACAGAAAGATAAAATCTTTACTATTCCTTCTGTGGCAATCAGTAATGTCTAGCCACTTTTATCAATGCGCCCACTTGACCTCATTCCTGATCTCCAAACTCTTCTTGCATTCCTTACTTCCCTCACTGATTCATCACAAAACTGCTCTTCCTCACAGGAAAGGCCCTTCCACTCAAAGACCTCTCCATCACAGCAAGTCCAAACAACATTAAAAAAAATCTGCATGTTTTACAGGTTAGACAGGTAAGACAACTGGGTCTTTACACAAACCTAAACTGCTGAAAACCTAATGACTAGACGAGTACAGTAGGACAGGGTGATATTGTCTTCAAGGGTAAAACATTTAGGAATTGCCCGCTGGGCTGAAGAACAGTAGATTTGCATTGATAAATCAAACGGAATTTATCACCTGGAGAATGTGGGGATTGTAATCAATAACTCACTTTTAATGTACTGTTAATCCATCAGCATATGGGATCCAAACAACCCGTTTTTTTTATTATTTTGGCCTAGTTATACAGTTGGCTAGTGATGTAATGGATGTAAACAAACGGATGCTGCTGCCCTTGATTTTGAGACAGAGTCCCCGGGGACCAACTATGGTTTGGGGCCCAAAGTGGGCCCTGGGTATATACGAGGGTGCCGATTATGACAATACATCCAGAATTTCACGCCGTTTGAGGATAACTGGGGCACAACTGGTCACCCCTTACTGCATAAGTACGAATGAACACTGTCTCATTCGGGTGGCTGACACTCTGCGTATTTAAATGGTCAGATTGCAGAAAGAAAGCAAGGTGTGGTAGCGGGCGAGCAATGGCATGAAGCTCTAATTATGGAGTATTCAGGGCCAATTATACAGACGGGCAGACAAATGAACATGCAGGGAAAGATTTAAAGGGGCCATTTGTACGATTTTTACTGCATTAGTATCATTAATACAAGCATAAATTACCATCACTCTCAAGGCATTGCTCAAGGCATAAATCTCAAGGCACAGCTTTTCTACAGTAAATGTTTCAAGTTGAAGTTTCACATATTTCTTTCCGAAAAATTGTACAGAGTGCCTGAGATTTTCCCCATTTTAAACATCCTTGCTGGTCCTGCTATCATTTTGTCTTGACATTTAGTCTCCTCATACTCGCTTTACACGCTCACGGTACCACTGCCACACACCTTAAACCCGCTAATACTACTTGTTCTTGTTCGATGAGGGAAGGCAAGGAGGCGACAAGTCGTGTAATTGTTCAAATTCAGTCTCGTAAACGTTAAGAGGCAGGATTCTACACAGGGCCCATTTGACAAAAAAATAATCAATTACAGTCTAAATGAATTTCATCCAGATGGATGGACAACCTTACGCTACAGCCCCCCCTCCCCACCTCAACACAGGGGAACAATGCAGAGTGCGGAGAACCTTGGCTCGACCCTGAACAACGTCCTGTCGTTTGGTTCAGTGGTTGGCTCCTGCTGGTTCGCGCTTCAAAAACACTGGCAGGGTACAACCTTCCCCCGCGCAGGAAGTGGCACGTGTTCAGACGCTCAACATATCCTGTCAGGACTACTGCCACTCTCTGCCAGTTTGGCTCTGCGCACGTGTCATGCGGGTTCTACAGAACGCTGTAGCAAGCCTGGTGTTCTCCCATGTTACCTAGCTTCTCCACACGTCACTGGCTTCTAGCTGAAATGCGCATCGACTTCCAAGAACGTGGGGTTTGCCTGCCGAGCATCGAGGGCATCCTACCTCCAGGCTGTGCCCATCCCCTACCGTCACCAAAAACAAAACAATGGTGCACTTGTTTTTCTTTAATAGCACGGACTTAGCCTAAATATTCTTCGTTGAGAACTGGTTGTTACTCCCTCTGGATAACAGCATCAGCTGAATTTCTGAAATGATAAACATCTACTAGCCATGTGGGAACGTGGGCGTTAGGAATCTCAATCCCTGAAAATAAAATCCCAGTGAAAATACAATTTTTCCTAACCTGAACCCTAAACCTTACCATTAACCCGGCTGTAAATGCTTGTCTAAATCTAATCCCTGAGCTGGAAATAAAAGTTTGCTATTGGGGTCTGGTGAAAATGTACGGTCCTCACCATTTTAGTGAAACGTGAAGGCACACGTGCACACACAAACAAACACTTTCAGTAATGCATGTCTATTAATCTTCTCACACACAGTATTTGTTGAGTAGCTCACGCTCAAGCTCATGCTTATATTAATCTCACACATGAGTGAGGTTGCACATAATTCACACTGCCATTTCATTAACTACAGATTAATTTCATTAGTGCCTCAACACCTACAGTAGATATAGGGGCTGCAAAATGCACATGAATCATTAGTTGTCATCGTGCCATAACTCTTTGTGCTTTTGAAATTCTAGTTAGGATAATCATATAAATCAGACTGAGTTATTACAGCACTGTGCCTTTATTTTTATTATGCATGGATCCACCATATAACGTGCCAGAGAAGGTAAAGGGTCCCACGAGGGTGGAAATCGAGAGATTACAAAATGGTCTAGCCATGTTGATCTGGTGCAAATGACTCGACCATGTTGTAATCTCTGTCTTTATGCTACGTAGAATAAACAGGTCACTCCTGACATGTCGAATTTAGAAGCATGTCTACTCCATGCATGGAATTTGTAACGTTTTGCTGCTGAACATGGCCCCGCAGCGTCAGCTAGCCAATCAAGCAGTGCAAGTTAAGGAAATGACAGAAACAGTTTTTGGAAACCTATTGGTCCTGTCTGTAGTATCTCTAAAGCTTCGTTGGTACAGAATTCAAAGGTACACATAGTGGGTTTGACGCCCTGGACCTCCCATGCGTGAAAAATAATTATGTAGACTTGACTAACAATTTCCCCAGTTCTAAGTTGACTATAACTCTAGATCCTGTTTGACAGAGTACTTGTTTAGCACGTGTAAAGCAGACTACTGTATACCGACCTACATAGAAAACATGGTAAAGAAAAAGACAAAATATTATTGAATATGCACTGTAACTCTGCTTCATGCTATCCACAGTACATTCATCTAGCTTCAGGGATCTAGAGTTAGTTCGGATATTTACATAAACGGCTCGGCCGTCCCATCTAGAAAGTATTGCAACAAAATAACACTCGTACTGTCTTTACGATAAACAAACAAAGTAGTTTCACTTTACCTTCTGCACTAATGTAATCCGGGGCCGGATTGTTTTGTAGGCGAAACATCCAAAAACTCCAGCCCGGAGTTTGGCGACCATTCGCAACGAAGCCATTGTCGCCTAATTACTCCATGCGCTTTGGCATAATGTGCAATGGAATGTTCTTGTAGAAAAGTAATGTACGACCTGGATCTTCGTATCGTATTCCAATCAAAAACGGCTTGTTTTGCGTGTAAACAAACCCAGGGCTGATGAGGAGTGGGCACAAACCGACAAAAAGCAGCGTTCCATTTCCTTCGTGTGCAATCAGTAGTGACCAAAGGGAGGGCGCGCCCGCCTGCCAGACTTCATTCTGTTCCTATTGGTGGATGATTGAACAGCAAGGGTTTGGATATGCATAGCACATGAAAAATAGGAAGAATGTATCACATTTTCAATTCTCAGAGCGCGCAGCCGGAACGTGTGTGTGTGTGTGTGTGTGTGTGTGTGTGTGTATATATATATTTTATGTACACATCATCTTAATAGGCTACTACTGAATCGCATGAACATGGGATTTTTATCATCTGAGAGTAACATCTTCGTTTAGGAAAATTTCAGGCATGTAGGCCTATTGGAGGTTTACCTAAATCAGTATTTAGAGAGGCCTGCTGTAAAAGCTTTTTTAAAAAGGCTTTATTCAACACACTGTTCTATAGCTGCTTCTAGCACATGTTACATTTTAAGCAATCAATTATTCTATCAAAGGTTACTGAACTAGGTCTAGTAAAATTCATAATTTTAAATTTCAAACCCACTGATAACATATGCTATCCTATTTTTTTTTTTAAATGTGTGTGTGGTTCTGGTTTTGGTGTACATGAGGCAACAATTGTAAAACAATTACTATCCCACTAGTATTTTTGGCAGGTCTCCACATGGATACAGCCAATTTCCTGCTTAGAGGTTATGTTTTGGGTAAAACTTACAATTGGGTTTGGTGTTAGGTTTGGAGTTAGTTTTAGGTTTAGAGATTAGTGTTTAGGTTAAGTTTTAGCATAGCATTTAGGTTATTGCGGTTAAGGTTATGACTAGGTTAAGATTAGGGTTAGGGGATCGAGAACCATTTATCTTCATTTTCCCACAACAATAGAAAGAAAACACAATGCAACAAGCTGCTCAAATTCAAGAAATTTTCTATAGCTCTTATGTGGCTAACTTGTGCTCTCTGGTATAGTATTTTCTTTTTGCTTTTATATGTCTAGAAGGAGTTTGCTGTGTTGCTCCTTTTGCATCATTGTAAAGATGGTGGTACTGAATACATTATTGCCAGTACTTCTGTACTCAGTAGTAGACTGATTTAAGTAATCTGCCCAGCTGTGTGTACATATACATGCGTGAATGAGAGAATGACAAAGACAGAGAGAGTGACTGAGAGGGAGAAAGACAGAACGAGAGAGAGAATGCCCTTCATAAGGTCTTAATGGAAAAAAAAAACAAATTTTCACACAGGGCACCAAAAAGGTTTACAAGACAGAATTATGGCCTTTGTGTTTTCACTCTCCCATCTACAGTACATCAACAATGCTTATAACCTTTAAGTGACTCGTAGATGTTAACAGTAGCGGGAGGCTTGAACAAAAATCTATGACATGGTGGGCAGTAGTGGTCAGTGTCAGAGTATAACTTAACAGGGCCTCATTCCCTGTTACTGAACGGGTCGTCCATCCACCATCTATCCGGTCGGTGGCACAAAATGCCAATCTGGCGCTAGCATCGAGCTAGCAGCCCACGCTATCGATCCAGACACTGCAGGTGCTTCATGAATATTTTAACACCACAGAGTGTGTGGTGTCATTTATTAGACAGCAGACGTTGACCTTCAGGGCCGGCAACACTTGACGCTATGGTGAATTACATCTGTTGAAAGACTAAAACATGACTAAAATGTTAACGCAGGAGCAGTTGGTCGGGCAGCAGGACTCATAACATTCAGTACACCCCCCCCCCCACTCCATCAGCAGTAAATGGTCAGGAACAACACCAGATATGCAGGATTCTCTCTCTTAGACTGTAAAGCGGGAAAACGATTGGAAGGTGGCAAAAGAAAACATCTCAGACACAAAATCTCAAGGCATGGACAGAAGTCCTATTTGACTACCACAGGGAATGAATTTGTCCCCTAGAAGGTCACCTGCACAAAGAAAGAACTACTAGTCATTGAACAGGTATTGTATGAACCTTTCCCTATGGGCTTGATTATCTTCCTCGCCACACCTCCATCCTCTTCCTCACTGACCTGAACGGGCACATTGGGTTAACGGTTAGAAATTAACATCACTCATGAGAGAAGACTGCCAAAGAGAGGGTAATGAGATAAACAGTCAATATCCAATTCCTGAAGCTACACCATAATCTACTCTATCAGCCTGCATCCCATCTCGGTGTATCGACTAAAACCATTCCAGAAGGCTTATTAAATTACACCACTTGTTGGTCAACGGTAATTCATTGTTTATCTTCCGAATTTCTCAAAACAACGTTCAGATTCCCAGCATATGCTGTCTGCCTGGATGTGATGAAGCCAGGCAAGGGATTTCAGATTCAATTTTAATGGCTGTTTCGGCTTTAAACCATCATTTATTACCTTGCCCAAATATCACCCTAAGCCCTTACATATTGCACTTCTACTACAATCCTGCAGTTAAAAAGCAGTTCTCTACATAGGGAATATGGTGCAGTTTGTGACACAATGTCATGTTAAGTACTGAAACCCAGACCAGACCAACATGAACCAGTAGGTTACTAAACACAGTCTGCCAGCTGTTTCAATGGCCAGACATACAGTGAACGTCAAAAGTATTTACCCCCTTGGACTTTCCCACATTTTGTTGTGTTACTACATGAAATTTAGATGGATTTAATAAGCCTTTTTTTGCCACCTATCAACACAGAAATGATCAATGTGAAAAATAAAATCTCCAAATGAATTGCAAATATAAGACAGGCAATAATTGATTGCATAATTTTTTACCCTTTCTTGCTATGACATAACTGAATGAGCTGTGGCGCAACCAATCGCCTTTATAAGTCACATAATTTGTTGAATGGAGTCCACCTCTGTGCAGTTAAGATGTTTCACATGATTTCAGGTAAAATACATCTGTCTCTGGGAGGTCCCACAATTGATTAGTACAATTCCTAACAAAAACTACATAATGAAGACAAAGGAAAATATAAAGCAAATCCAGAATAATGTTTCTTTAAAAGCACCAATTAGGGTTAGGGTATAAAAAAATCAATGTCATTGAATATCTCCTGGAGCACAATAAAAAATGATCAAGAAATGGAGAGAATAATGTAACAAATGTGAATCTGTCTAGAACAGGCCATCCTAATGGACTGAGTATGTGGCCGGGAGGGGCACTAAACAGGGAGTCCACCAATAGGCTTATAACAGCTACATACTGCAACATTAGCCAGGTGCTTCATAAAAGTGGCCTTTATGGGAGTGACAAAAAGAAAGACATTTCCTAAAGAAACTCATATCAAGTCTCAGCTAGTTTGCCAGAAGGCATGTGAAAGACTCATAGACCAAGTGAAAGAAGATTTGATGGTTACAATGCTAAGTGTTGGTTTGGCACAAGCTTAAGACCGCACATCATCCTGAGAACACTACGCCTACCGTGAAGCATAGTGGTGGCAGCATCATGCTATGGGGATGATTCTCTGCCTCAGGGCCTGGAAATCTTGAGAAGAGAGGAAAAATGTATGCAGTAAAGTACAGAGAAATCCTGGTTGAAAACCCGTGGAATCCTGCAACAGACCTGGGACTTGGGAGAAAACTAGCAGGACAATGACCCGAAACATATCAACAAAGCCACACTGGTGTGGCTTGAAAACAAAAAGGTTAATGTCCTGGAGTCGCCCAGTCAAAGCCCGGACCTTAATCCAATTGAAAATATGTGGAAAGTATTGGAAATTGCGGTTCACCAAAGGTCCCTATCCAATTCGACAGAGCTTGAACAGTTTTGCAAAGAAGAATTGGCAGATTTGCAAGGCTGGTAGAGACTTATCCAAATGGACTCATGGCTGTAATTACTGCCAAAGGTGCCTCCACCAAATGTTGACTAAAGGGAGTGAATACTTCCTTTATAGATTTGTAATTAACTTAGAACAATCTGTAGACTTAATTTTTCAGTTTGACATTATGGACTATTTGGTGTTGATCAGTGGCAAAAACAAATTTCATCCATTTTGTTTTCACGTCGTAACACAAAGAAATGCAGAAAAGTCCAAGGGGTTGAATAATCCTGAGAGACTCTATGCTTCCTGGTTCGTTAAGAGTAGGCAGAGAGTCACATTCACCTCTGAGCCTCAGCAAATAGTCAGATAATTTTTTCCGTCGCCACTGTGTATTAACTGTTGTCGCTTGGTCATTGGGGTGTCAGGCTATGTATCTGTAAAAACACTGACGACTACTGATGTGTTGTCATAGTGTATTTTATAAAAAGTATTTTATAAAATACATTTGATTGATTGATAGGTGCGTTATGGTAAGGAAGTGATAACTGGAGCGACCTTGAATGGTGTCTTCTGTATATTGCTCATATTACCTCTAAGGCAGGACGTGACTGATTTGATCTATTTGATCAAATTTTTTTGAAGTTATTGTAATTTTAAAAAAGTTGAGACGCTGCGTAAAATGTAAAAAAGAACAGGATGCAATGATGTGCAAATAATTTAAACCTTATATTCAATAGAAAATAGTACAAAGACAACATATCAAATGTTGAAACTGAGACATTCTAATGTTACTTTAAAAATATATGCCCACTTTTAATTTGATGCCAGCAACACGTTTCAAAAATGTTGACAGATTTTCTCCAATCTTTTGTTGGACAGAGGCAACAAAAGATTGGAGAAGTTGTGTAATGCTAAAAGAAAACCTGGTGGAACATCTCACAACTAATTAGGTTAATTGGCAACAGATCAGTAACATGATTGGGTATAAAAAGATCTTCTGGCTTCTTATCAGCACACAGTTCAAAAGCCAGGATCCGTGATGGTGTGGGGGTGCATTAGTGCACATGGATGGGTGACTTGCACATCTGTGAAGGCAACATAAATGCTGAACAACATATACAGGTTTTGGAAATTCTTTATCAAGCAAGAATGGTAAAACATTTCACTTTCAAAACTTCATCAATTGGTCTCCTCAGTTCCCAAACGCTTACACAGTATTGTTAAAAGAGGTGATGCAACACAGTGGTAAACATGCCCGTCCCAACTTTTTTGAAACGTGTTGCTGGCATCAAATTCAAAATGGGTATTCTTCCAAAAACGATCAATATTTCTCAGTTTCAACATTTGATATGTTATCTTTGTACTATTTTCAATTAAAAATAAGGATAAATTATTTGCACATCATTGCATTCTGTTTTCATTTGCATTTTATGCAGAGTCCCAAATGTTTTGGACACAGGGATGCAATAATAACCTAACCACACATTCATTGCCCATCAAACATATTCAGTGTTACAAAAAGTCCCTTTGACGACATGAATAACACATGACCAGTTATATGATGATACTTGAAATTAGCCATGATACTTAAAATACCTAAGAGATGACTCAGATACGACGTTTTAGCATGCAAACATTTAAACCTACAGCATCCTCTTGTGGACACCGATAAGCATTACAACAGTATCATATATTATTTATAAAGCTACTTACAAGTGTATATTTAGCGCCATGTAGCGGTCCCCTCTGCTCATTGCTCGGTATTGAATTGTGTGAAATCTTTGTCGAATGTCTTGTTAGAACTGTGTAACAAGGTACGGAAGTAATGATTAACTTATTTTCCTTGTCACCACACCAGTAACGGGGTCATTAAAGGGGTTAAATTCTCTTAGTTTTGATATCTTTGACAAAACTAATTAAACAACGTATTTCAGTGTAGAATTAATATATTTAAACGTGGTGGTGAAATACCATTACGGCTGTGACTTCACAGCAAACATGCAATTAAAATCAAACGAGTGGGCTCACAGTAAAAGGTTGAAACCAGTTATGTGCACGCGCGCGCGCACACACATGCAAATGTACACGAAAGCAAAAACACACTCACACAAATGTCTAATTACACTGTATCTGGTAACTGGCTGAGGTAGTACATCAAAGGCTGGTGGAATATCATAGAGGAGCTATGATAAGTCAAATTCTTAATAATTAGTCTGAGAGAGAGAGACCAAATCAATCTGCAGTGGGAGAGACGCATAGAAAAAAAGAGTCAGGAAAAGGAGGAGTAGAAAATGGTGAGATGTCAGAGCTGAGGCGTCAGTGCCAGCCACGATAGAGCTGTGAGATCATGGGACGAGCTTTTGTTTGAAGTCGGGGGCGGCTGAGAGAAACCGACAGAGAGAGGGAGCGCGGCAGAGGTAATTGTGTCTGACGGGCGGCGGTGGTAATGATGAGACGCACAGAGGCGCTCCACAGATCAGTGCTGAAGATCCCAGCGCTCTGCTTCTAATGCGCTGCGCCCCCCGCTGCTCGCGCTCACTCTGCTCCTCGCCTAATTGACCGGCCGCGTCTCCCCAGAGCCCTTTGTTATTATTTATTAATAATTCACAGCTAAATAATTTACACCACGCAAAGGCAGGGAGAGAGAGAGAGAGAGAGAGAGAGGGAGAGGGAGAGAGAGAGAGAGAGAGTGTGTGTGTGTGTGTGTGTGTGTGAAGCTACAGACTTTCAGCTGTTAATTGAGCTAGGGTGGGTAGATTATGAACTTGAAGGGGTGGCGGAAGGAAGCCAAGGATTTTGTGTTGTTTTATCCCTTTTGTCTTGTGTTCTTTTGTTTAGTTGGGAATAGAGGGAAGAAGGTAGGCTAGGTCGTTGCTGAGAAAGTGTTAAGGTACATTTTACATTTTAGTAATTTAGCCGCTCTTATTCAGAGCAACTTGCAGTTAGTTCATTTTAAGATTTTACATTTTTACATTTTCATTTTCATTACATGTCATTTAGCAGACGCTCTCATCCAGTGCGACTTAACTGCGTAGGTAAAAAGATCTAGGTGGAACAACTACACAGTTTAGTAGTAAGAGCATTCCAATCAGTAAACTAGTTATCGAGCAAAGGTCAGTGATGGAAAAAAGATCGTACAAATAATAAACATATACACATAAAAAAAGTTAACAAAAAGACAACAGACAGAAGTGGTGACAGTGGAACTATTTTAAGTTCCCACACAACTCAGTAAAAGTAAGTAAACCTTACTCAATGTAACTGTCAGCAGGAAAGCAGAGTTTACCATTGCGGTGCCTGGGCAGTGATGGGTTTTGACTGGTCTGAGTGGCAGCTGCCCTCCCGTGTGGCTAAGACCAAGTAACCACAGGTGTCAGAAAGGTTTGTTAGGAATGTAGGTTGATATGGGAGAAGTATGGGAATTTGGAACACCATGCGTATTGCAGCATTCTGGGTAAGTTGCAAAGGTTTGACGGCACATGCGTGGAGACTTACTAACAATTAGCTGCAGTATTCCAGACATGAGATGACAGGTGCCTGGATTAGAACGTGCGTCACTTCCTGTGTCAGGTAGGCTTGGAACACTGGGAATTTTGTAAAGCATGAATCTGCAAGAGAGAGTCACTGCCTTGATATTTGCGGAGAACGACAAGGTGCTGTCGTGGGATGGGGACACTGTGGAGTCGTGAACTGAACCGAATCGACGGCAGAGGCTGAATTTAGTAGGATGAGAACAGAGAGAGATAGTCAAATTGGTCAGTGCAGCCTCTGTGACACATGGGAGAGCACTCTCAATTGAGTGACCCGTCCTGAAGCCATTCATGGTTCTGGTCGAGGAGATCATTGGTCAGACAGTGGTCTCAAGTGTTTTGGAAAGGAAAGACAGAAGGGATACCCGTCTGTAGTTTTGGATGTCACAGGGGTCAAGTGTTGGTTTCATCAGAAGCTAGTTGACTCTGGCCGTCTAGCAGAACACACTGTTTCTGGACTCCCATGAAGCAGACTGCTTTGTGTCCTTGGCCCTGCCCTATAGCTCAAAACTGAACTCTGGACCTCCAGAACAGTTCTGCTTCATTTTTTCATTGTTCCCCTCTAACCAGGGATTGATTTAAACCTGAGAAACCAGGTGGGTGACATTAATGATGAGGTAGAACAGAAAACCAGCAGGCTCTGGACCTTGCAGGGTAAGAGTTGAATACCCGAGCTATTCCAGAATGTGTCCTCGATGTACCCTACAACAGAATATCCATTGCCCGTTTATATACAATACCAGAGCTATCCACTAGAGGCCAGTAATAGACCAGAATCTCTTCCACCCATTCCTCTTCTAATAGGTTAACTGTGCTGCAGTTATTTTTGAATGACATGCTTTGTTTATGCTGAATTATTAATGCAACCTTTCATTAACACCCTAAACAAATACAAAATGCACAGAATTGAGGGAATCTGAGCAGTACCACTTGCTGCCAGCCAGTGCAATCCTACGTTTCTACAAAAAACTGTCCACGTCCAGTCAGACTATAGCAACTTGCTTTGGTCAGTCATATCCCCTCAAACAAATAAAGTGTTTGCCTCATATCTGTAATAATATTAGATTTTATAACTATAGGAAAACAGTCAATTTTAGAAGGGAGACGTTTTTACAAGCTATTTGTTAAGTCTAACTGCAACGAATCTCTCGACAAGCATCTGGCCAATTAAGTTAAAACTTTAGTTCTGGGTTAACCAAGATTAAACTTCCAAATAAACATACAGTGGAAACCGGCCTTGGTAGGAATGGGTGAAGGAGCTTTCCTGTAAACATTTTTGGAGTAATTAGAAATGTGAAAGAATAAAACATGTGTTTTTATCCCATACTGTACAGTAGCGACTCACAACAGGTCTTCACTGAATCCAAAAAACATTGGTACGGCAGAGTTTATACGGTTTTGCTCCTCTGAGCTTTGGCTAGTTCATGAATACATTGCGCATGTAAACTCCGAGCCTTAGCATCTCATAAAGTTTAGTTAGTTCTGTCGGGGTACATTTCTGCGGTTAGAAAAAGATCTCTCCCACAAGGCCATCTCCGGTTTGTCTTTTCTCCGGGGACTGGTTGATCAGAAGTAGTCAACAAGGTCCGGATTGGTCTCCAGCTACCATGCAGCGCAAACACCGCGCAGACGTTCTTTCATGCTTCACGCGCGTGGGACCATAGACTGAGGACCCGCAGAGAGAGACAGTTGAGTTGTGATCAGTGTATATCCAGTATATATTTCTGTAGACATCGCTGTAGACTTTCCTTAATCTAAGAGCAGATCAAAGCATCTGCCGGCTCCGTCTTCAGCTAAATCCTTCTCTGGTCCTTATTACCAAAGTGCTCATAAACGCCATTGGGGAATTGCAAAAAAAAAAAAAAAATACAACTAAAACCAAACATGTTTGCTTTTATCTCTCAAATAACTATTAATGCTGCTACAAATGTACATTACCAGGCACCATATGATTGTGTTGGAGCAGGGGAGGGGGTGACATTTACATCGTTCCACTAAAAATCTGTTGTTCACCTACATTCCCCAAAGGTGTCCTCTTCATACAGACAGACTTCAAAAGACGTGGCGTTTAAGGTGCATCTGGAGGCCGTGAGATGGCCGACACATGCATGAATAAGAAAGCTAGAGAGCAGCACCATGTCCGCGAACGCACCAATAACAAATGACCGAGCTCCAATCAAGGGTTTTGATACATTTTTGATGGGTCCACTGTTGCATACCCCAGTGGGCAGGGGCCGGGCCGGGCCGTAAACAGAGCGAGTGCGCGGTGATTCAGAGGAACCCGCGGAGATCCGGGAGAGCTGTGAGTCCCGAGGTGGTGAATAATAGAACAAAGTGAGGACTGAGCTTTCATAGGTTCCACTGCTCTTCCTCAACCCTCCATCTATCGCAAAGTGGAAGGGAGGAGAGAGAGAGTTGGAGAGAGCAATCCGACTTCATCTATCTGAAAAGATGAGAGACACAGAAGGCAGAGAGACTGGGAGAGAGAGCAAAACTTCATTCACCCTTCATATACAAGACAAATCTTTTTTTAAAAGGTTAAAAGTGAAATAGAGAAGAATCGCGTTTCTTTTTGTCTTAGTGCTGAAGTATGGTTTCAACGAGATAGCCTCAAAAGATACAACAAAAACTTCACATGAAGACACTGCATAGCAAATTGGCACAGTGGCAGCTATACTGTACAATGGCTACTGTTGGGAGACTGCATCCAAAACCTACTCCCACGGGGCCCAAGGTCCCTTTCAGCTCCTTCTGTCTCATCTTTAGCTTATGAAAAATTCACCACAGGCCTCTCTCTCCCGGTCTCATCCCCGGTCTCTTCTGTACATACGTCTCCTACACTGAGAACTGACTCGTGGTAAATGGAAGAGTATTCAAAGACGGTCTGTAGCTGGGGCCCTGCCTCGCGTCAGTCTCCCAGGAGGACACCCACCCCCCCACCCCCCCCACCACCACCACCACCACCGCGATGAAGATGAAATCAAAAACTCTCTGGACGTCACACGGGTCGATTGATGTCGCTTCAGCCGCCCGACGACGGGGCCATATGAGTCTAACCAGCGATAGCATGCATCATTAGTGCTGTCAGTCAACGCCCTGGCGACGGGACAGCGCCGCAGGGTCGCCCTCAGGGCCCAATCAGTGCAGGGTCCCCTGGAACGGGCCATCAAACAGCCCAACCAGGATACGCCCGGTACCCTCGCCCCTGTGCAGCCAGGCCGTCAGCTTCCGACACTTCGCACACGCTCACTTTTGCTCTCCGATTAATCTCAAGATTGTGGGTCGGTTTCTCATGCGCAGATTAGGCCTAGTCCAGGACTAAAAAAAACAAGATCAATGTTGTTTTCTATTGAACTTGATTTTTTAGTCCAAGACTAGGCCTAATCAGTGTCTGTGACACCGACCCATAGAGTCCGGAGTCAGCCTTTTCCAGGCTTCTTTTCAGCTCTTCCAGTGAGATGCCTGAATCTACAGTCATCACAGTCCAGTCACTTTAAAATGAGTGTGTCGCACAAAATGTGTACAGTAGCGTACTACGAAGGGTGTGGGGCGACATGTGGGAAGTAATACAGTAGTTGTTATTTTTTTGCATCATTTCAGTTTCTTCCCAGCATCTTGGAAACACAATGAATCACATGATCTATAGAAAACAAATGAGCCAATGGGGCGCTCGGTTTGTCCAAAAACACCAAACTCTCCTGGAACAATAAGATATCCACAAAATCCTAGTTCTACATTTCAAATACAGGGGAAAAACAAACCCAGAAACAAAACAAAGAAAAGGAGCTTTGAAGAAAATGGTCAGGTTCCTTTCAACAATATACACAGCGCAATATTCTCAGTACCGGTATGTTATTCAGAGCGTTTGTCCAAATATTTGGAGAGAACGCGGAGAGATGAAGCGGAGATTGAACAATAGGACTGTGGTGGTGTTATGGCGTTCGTGCGTCTCGTCTCGTTCGCCCTTTGTGTAGCAGGATCCCTGACGGTCCCCTCCTTGTTCTGGCTTGGTCCAGGTGGGGTCTGGTTTACACACACACACAAACACACACACACACACACACACACACACACACACATTACACACCTACACGAACACACACGCTAACATACGCACTCACAAGCACACACACAGGTCACCACAAGCAGATCACTCCATCACACACCCCCTGCTTCACCCACATGCATCGGCCACCGCTATACACCTGAAAGCACACACGCCTCACTCGCAGGCATGAGCCCTTGCATCCCGGCGGTAAACATGCCCGGCTAGGTCTTCAGCTTCAGGTTAGGTCAGTGAACAGCGTGGCATCGGCCATTGTTAGTGGCTTGGACAATGTTAATGTGTAACGTTGCTTTGTAAAGCACACGTACAGGCACAGCACCCCGAGATTACACCGATGATGATTTGACAGGACAAGCAATTTTTTTCATGGTTATTCTGTGATTGAAGATTTCAGTTTAGAGTTGAGTCTCGTTCAATCTGGAGGTACTAGATAGAACTAATGGAACTTGCCCAGAAATGGCCGAAAGCAGCTTATTTCAAATTCAAGAGATATAGAATCTCCCAATTTCATCAAATAATTTCAATTAGATAAGACACTAGCTTTATCTCAACTGCTTAAAACATGTCATCTCCTAACCCCCTCCCCTCTTCATTCGCACTGAAACAGGTGACAGGCGATGGCCTGTATGATAGAGGTTCGGGGTTTAACTCCCTTTAACCTGGTCAGTTCTGAAGCACTGAAGACATATTTTTTAGACAATAGATACCTTACTTCTCTTTTCTTCTCTCTCCCTCTTCATGTCCCTCTCTTCCTCTCCACCTCTCTCTGTAGCTGTGGGCCTTGTTGTACCAAGCACGGCCACTAGAGGCCATATAGTGGTGAACTGATGAAGTTGTTGAGCTTTAGAACAAAGAGAAACCCAGTAATGACTTGTCTGTCAGATTTTTGTCTTCTGGTGCCAGTTGCTCCTAGCGTGTTATGTAATGGCAGATCACTGGGGATGAAGAGAAACGTAAGAAACCTGCTAACAAACATCGATAACAACAACAGACTCTGACTCATTTATGTATGCATGCACACACACACACACACTTTTGTTTTTCTATCCTCATGGGGACCTGAGACATAACCCTGACCAGGAAATCCATGCTCCTATTTCCTAACCTTAACCTCAATAACCCAACTTTTATGCCTCAACTTAACCTTGCAATAAAGCCTGACCCTAACCATAACCTCATAAACCTAACTTTTATGGCTCAACTTAACCTAGCAATAAAGCCTAACCTTAACCTTAACCAGTAATATCTAGACCTAAAAAAATAATGCCAATTCTAACACTATCCCCAATTTTATGTTTTTCCCTAAAACTAACCCCTGAGCCAGATATCACATTTTTCAACATACAATGTTACATTTCTCAGCCTTTTGTGCACCTACTGTATGGGGATAAACATTAGACTTTGGCCTCAGTGTGCCTCAGTCATGACTAACTGGATGCCATAAAGTACCACGATAAACTGGGATGGTCAATTTGGACAATGTGTAAGACAACAGGGTAGTAATCGACTACATGTAATCTGATAACACAAATGAAGTAACTATAATCAGCCAGTATAAAAATAATAATAATGGGATTTAAATCCTGCCTCTAAACGTTTACAAGACTGAATTTAAACAATAACATTAATTGTCTCAATCTTTTCTTCCCTTACCGAACAAGACCGGAATAGTTTAACCAGTCCAGAGGTTAGGGTGGGAGTGCCTAAAGCGAGTGTGAGGAGATTACAAGTCAATGCAGTCTGATAGATGGACTGTCAAAAAAGTATGAATGGGGAATATTTCAGGAACAATGAAGACATTTTCTTAACAGATGCTTATTTACCCACAAGTCCAGAGGGATGTCCTGCAAAGGAACCACGTGAATGGATAAGTGTGTCCAAACTTTTGACTGCAACATTTCACCTGCCCAAACGAATCACCTGATTGCATTTGTTTTATTGTTTTACGCAAGGTTGTTGCAAAGACTGAAAGTGGGTAGTGAGTTACTCTTTAACCTGCCCTGGAGCAGGCTCATTCTGGAAACTAGAAACCTTCCTGGGTAAAATGTTAGCCTCTTTCAAATGACCGTTTATCACCAGTTGAACTCAGAATTGACCAAAGGAACATCGGTAACTCCTCTAACCTGATGTTTATGATTTTCATAGAGATTGTCCTGCTGGATCACACTTTTGGGATTACGTGTTTTGTAACCGGGTTGAATTCATGTAAATTACTGAACATTTGCACCAGGGCCACTAGTCAGTCAGACAGCGATGCTACTTGTAACTACATCAGAGTGGTTCGAGCCTGGGTATCAGTGTGGTTCGAGCCTGGGTATCAGTGTGGTTTGAGCCTGGGTATCAGTGTGGTTCGAGCCTGGGTATCAGTCTCTTTAGTTTACACCCCACTCTGTACTCCCTGTCATGTGCCTAACAGTACGGCCTATCGTCAGTTTTCAGAAATGAAAACATTATCGTTAATGAACTTGAGGTCTCCCGCTAAGCAAACCAATGTTGTTTTGTTCCCCAGAGGAAATCAGGCTGTCAAACGTTGCCTTGTCACAAATAAGTTCTCAGAATAAATACATACGGACGTACAACCACAAAATGTCTTAGCTCCAAATACAACAACTTGCCTAGCTAACAACTGAAAGTTATTCACTGTTACTTATATTTGAGGCATGATGTTGTCAAAAAATATGAATGTTATGAGTACCTTTTTCTCCCCTGTTAATTCATTCACAAATGAATGAATTCCATGGCTGCAGTACACCCATACACACCACTAATACATTTCTTTTGAAGGATTGTATTGGCACTGACATCCCTTTTAGCATTATACTCAGATATGTATCAGATACATATCCCCAAATACACATAGTATTCTATCAATAGACTACATGTATATTCACATTGATAGGGGTGAATGAGGTGCCTCTTTCAGAGGGCATTTATTATTTGAGCTGTGTTCATGTCTTTACTGATCTCCAAAAAATCAGAAGACCCTGGAACCCTGTTTGACAGTAAAATATAGTAGCATGTATTAGAATATTGCTAACTGTCAAACCCAATATCCCACACACACAATGATGGATTCAACTATTTAGGTTTTGAATCACACCATTTGAATCATTTCAAAGACTTTAATTGGGCAGTTAAGTCATTTAAAAGCAATCAAACTACGTTACTCATTCTGGGGAACCCAAGGGATTACGTTACTGATTACCAAACGTTTCGTATTACTGTAATCAGTAACGGATTACATTTTCCAAGTAATCCGCCCTGCCCTGACGACAAGGTGCGGCCCGGTCCGCGGAGGCCGTCTTCTAAAGGTCCTCTACGACACGTGGGATAATCCCTTCAAACGGGAGCCTCCATAAACCCGGGTCGAGCTGTGTTTCCTCTCCATCCTCTTATTGGCTGGGATGGGAAAGGGCAACACACCAACACGTCGATCGGCACCAGCCGAGTGGAGGATGGGGAGGTGACAAAGGCACCAGCCAACACCGCATTACGCCTCCTTACTGTGCTATCGACTGAAAGGGGGAGACAGAGAGAGACACACACAGAGAGAGGGGGATGGAGGGAGGGAGGGAGGGAGGGAGAGAGAGAACGAAGGAGGCAGAGAGAAAGAGGGCAACGGAAGCTCCCGGTCAGTGGTGGAGGGACTGCGTCTGGAGGAGGTAATCCTCAGTGATCTGCCCTAATCTGTCACAGATACGCGGCTGAATGGCAGCGGAGAGGAGAGGGGGAGAACTGGATTACGGCACCACGTCTGCATTAACTCAGCGGTCTTATCTATTAAACGCTCCGCTGCAAAAAACAGCTTTGGCGTGTACATCGGAGTGTGGTGGCACACGCGTGACGGTGTGAGTCTGTGTTTGCATGTGTGTCTGTACAGCGTGTGTGTGTGTGTGTGTGCAGATGAGCTGAGCTCATTTTATGCCAGCAACACAGTCTCCAGACAGGCGTACTGCATGTGCATACTGAGGAAATCAGCAGCACCAGTCTCACTCAGTCTCCCAAACACTTTGGAAACTGAGCCTACATTCTGGCTCAACCTCTCCCCAAGCCCCAACAATGGCCATTCTCTCCAGGTTTCAAGGTCCTTCCCAGGGGATACAGTTTCCATCCTCACTTCTCTGATAGCAGCAGTGAGTGATTGGGCTTTTTGGAATTTGTCTCAACTGATGGGGAAACTGAGATATCAAATCTCTAGTCATTCCCTGTATCTCTCTCTCTCGCTCCCTCTCTCTCTTTTCTACCACTGAACCCCAGCTGTAATTATGGTTTACATGATTAGTGTGGAAAAATAACTAATTGTCGGTTGTTGCGGATGAAAGTGTCTGCCTCACATGTTGAGTCACGCCCCGGCTCAGAGTGCTGAATTACATAGCAGTTAGCACTGGGACACACACACACACACACACACAGGTCACAGACAATAGACAGTTACTCAACATGACTCACACACACACACACACACACACACACACACACACACACGTACAAACTTATAGAGATGGTTAAAATGTTATTTGTAGATTGATACTGTGTGACTCCCTAACAGTAAACAAACACTGAGGCCATTTCATGCAACAAACAGAAAACCAAACACACACACATACATACACACACACACACACACACACACACACATGCTCTCATGTTTATGTTTGGGAGATTAGCAATGATGAAAGAATGCCTTTTCATGTCTGGGCTAGAGGGCCTCCTCTGACGAACCCTCCACCCTTGCACCACACACACACACACACACACACACACACACACACACACACGCACACATTTTAAGAATCTCTATTTTTGTGGGGACACTAAAAGTTATTCCCATTCAAA
>JACXGI010003009.1:23852-43831 GCA_016801175.1 Esox masquinongy | reverse complement strand
ACACAGACACACAGACACACACAGACACACACAGACACACACAGACACACAAACACACCTGATGTTGTACATTCGTGTGACTCCGTATCAGTACATATCTTTGTCATTGTTAGAACAGTGGGGTATCACATAATGTCGCCCCCTGGTGATGCCCGGGAAAGAGGGTACTGCCCGTCTGTCTTTGTTGGCAGAGTAATTGCACATGAACGCCCAGTGCCCAGTAATGACATTTGACCTCCAGTGAGTCTCCCTCGTCTATCCTTCACGCTGTGATTGGCTGTGTTCATGAGGGTCAAGTGAATGCAGGTGGCTGTCGACTTCCAAGGTGATTTGTAGATAAGTGTCATGAATAACAACACATTATAATTTTGTAGATCAGTCGGTTATCCACAATTTACCCAGGGTACATCGCTGGTTGTTTCTTTTAAACACAGCCAATATCTCTTCATCAACTATAGGCCAAATAAAAGGCTGGCGGTCTGTGGTCTCTTTCCTTCTCAGTCATTCTGTCTTTCTCTCCTTCTCTGTAGTTCTCTCTTTCGCTTTCTTCTTTCTGTTCCTTGTTCTCTCTCGCTGTCTTTCTGTCTCCCAGCCATATGCTTGGCCATATTTTGTTTTTTCTCCCTCCTTTTTGTGGTGACAAGGATTATAATGTGATTTATTTATGTTGTGGTTTCCATGCCAGGAGCCAATGGTATCTCTCTCTATCTCTCTGTCACTTTCTTCCTCTCTCACCCTCTCTCTTACGTCTTTTTCTCCTTCCTTTTCTCCATCTTTTTCTCTCCCCATCTCTGTCTCGGCCGTGTGACAATCTCTGTCTCGGCCGTGTGACAATGTCTGAAGCCATTGGTAACTTTGTTC
The DNA here is from genome assembly GCA_016801175.1 of Esox masquinongy. Lineage (NCBI taxonomy): Eukaryota > Metazoa > Chordata > Actinopteri > Esociformes > Esocidae > Esox > Esox masquinongy. Next base: position 42,970 of record JACXGI010003009.1, on the reverse strand, counting down.
TTTTCCCCTTTCTCAATGTCAATTTCTCTCTTCCACTATATTTATTTTGCTCTCCTGCCATCTCTTTCTCTCTCTCTCTCTCTTTCAGCGGTCTGCTGATAGACAGGCAAAGTAAGAAAGCTGACTTATTTTGGTTGGGTTGTTACATCAAAAGTGATTTGTCAAATGATGTCAAACTGCCTCATGCCCACCCCATTAAAAAAGTCTCTCCCAAAAACACACTAGCTGTGTTTCAAAAAGCATACTAACATCCTGCCTTTTCCCATTCTTTTATATGAGATAATCTAAGAACAACCAAGAGAGCATACTAGGTGAATTCAGAGCATTTAAAATCTGTTACATTTGAAACATACCTGTAAAGTTATTTCCTCATGACCATGCCAACTTGGCAGCATTTTTCTTCCCCCATTTTGCGCTTGCCAGTGAATAAGGCTATCAATGTCCTGATTGTTCCTTAGGACAAACAATGTCTACATTAACTTAGCTATAGTTAACTAATATTTACAAATAACGATACTGTCACACTAGAGAACTTATGGTCAATGCTAGCTAACTTTAACAACATTAGCTAACTTAGCTACCTTCATTGCTAACATTAGCTACAGAAAACTTCAAAATATTTTAGCAAACAAAATTAAGCCAGCGAATCTAGCTAATTATGTGAATAAAAGGGGACAATAAATATTAGGTTAATGTACCCATTCGGTTGTTTGGGGAGGAAGACGCCCTGAACTCTAGATTTGGTAAGGCTAGAATTAGTCACAATTATTTTAAACATGTGTTCGTTTGAAAGGTGAGATGGAAGGAGATTTCAGATGGATGATTACATGTAATGATGTTTTAAAAATGTTCACATTTACATTTAAATAAATAGATGGGTCACATAGGATGGGTGACATAGGAGGGCTGACATAGGATGGGTGACAAGGCCTGGGGGACCTGGAGGCAAAAGTTACAACAATTTTGGCCGGAGTGAACCAGCATGTGACCTGTTGAGGGCAGGTGGTGTAGGGCTGGACATGGGACCAGAGAGGCTAAACAGTAATATTTAAGGCCTGGCTGCCCACAGGATCCCTGGGCCAAGAGCGTGGAAGGAGCCAATTGTCCACGGGTCCCACAAACTCTGTACGGCTAGCAAGAAGGAACTGGGAGAGCAATGGATCCCAGTGCTATTATTTAAGGGAACAGTCTTCGCATGCCTTGTGGTCAAATCTGAGTTTTACAAAATAATCACCCGGTGTGGATTTGTTTCGGGGGGCTTGGTGAGAGGTTAGATATACATTTCTGAAGTGGTGTTCAATTGTGTATTGCGTTGTATGTTGCAATTTGTTTGTGTACTGTGGAGGGTGTGACAGTGATGGTAAGCAATGTGGTTTTATGTCTCATTAAAGTAAAACAAAAAGTCTCCCTCTTGCCGTCTGACACTATAGGTGGTAGATTAAAGAATCTGGTGGTTGGAGAGGAGTGACATGCTCTGGCAATTTATTTCCTTTTAGAATTAATAGGAGGAACTTTTCCAAACAAAGCATGATTACTACTGGCCCGAAGATCTCTGACAGATGTCCCCTTAAGTTCCCAGAGTTCCCAGAAATGTAATCTAAATCAATAGCAGTCCCACACTCACCTATTGAAACAAGGGAATTGGTCATTGTATTCGTAAACGTAAATCACAGATTTGCTTCAACGAGTGTTGTAGCTACTATTGTGTAAAATGTACTTGAACAATGAACCACTCTTGTGTTTTCTTTGGCTGTCTGAGGAAACTCATGACAGTTCCACTCAGATTGATAGACTGAATGAAAGACAGGGAGCTAGTCACCCATCCAAGTCATCCATTATTTGACTTTTGCCTCAGGACTTTTCAAGTCTATCTTCACCTCTTTACCTTTGTGAATGAAAAACGGTAAATTCTTTAAAAAAAAAAATGAAAGACTACAACACAATGCAAGCGGGATAAACTTAAACCCTGTTTCCAAAAAAGTTGGGATGCTGGGTAACATGTAAATAAAAACAGAATGCAAAGATGTGCACATCATTTAAACACTCTTTTCAATAGAAAATAGTACAAAGACAACATATCATATGATGAAAACTGAGACATTTTATTGTTTCTTGAAAAATATATGCCCACTTTATATTTGATGCCAGCAACACATTTCAAAATAGTTGGGACAGACTCAACAAAAGACTGGAAAAGTTGTGTAATGCTAATGTTTGGGGATCTCATCATCTACAGTACCTAATATCATTAAAAGATTTAGAGAATACAGAGAAATCTCTGTACGCAAGGGCCAAGGTCGAAAACCAATATTGGATGGCTGTGATCTTCTGGCCCTCAGGTGGCACTGCATTAAAAACAGACAAAATTCTGTAATGGAAATCACTGCATGGGCTCAGGAACATTTCTGAAAACCATTATCTGTGAACACAGTATGTTGCTGCATCCACAAATCCACAAACTACCATGCAAAGAAGACACCATATATAAACAAGATTCAGAACCGCCGCCGCCTTCACTGGGACCAAGCTCATTTAATAAGATGGACTGAGGCGAAATGGACCACCTGTTCTGTGGTCTGACAAATCAAAATTTTAAATTATTTTTGGGAATCATGGACGCTACATCCTCCAGACTAAAGAGGAGAGGACCATGCGGATTCTTATCAGCGCACAGTTCTAAAGCGTGCATCCATGATGGTATGGGGTTGCGTTAGTGCACATGGCATGGGCGACTTGCACATCTGTGAAGGCACCATAGATGCTGAACAATATATACAGGTTTTGGAGCAACATATGCTGCCATTCAGACAACGTCTTTTTCAGGGAAGGCCTTGCTTATTTCAGCAAGACAACGCCAAACCACATTCTGCACGTATTACAACAGCATGGCTCCGTAGTAAGAGTCTATGTGCTACACTGGCCTGCCTGTAGTCCAGACCTGTCACCCATTGAAAACTCCAAACTGTTGAGCAGCCGAAATCCTATATCAAGCAAGAATGGGAATACATTTCACTTTCAAAACTACAGCAATTGCACTCCTCAGTTCCCAAATGCTTACAGAGTATTATTCAAAGAGGGGATGCAACACAGTGGTAAACAGGCCCCTGTCCCAACTTTTTTTGAAACGTGTTGCTGGCATCAAATTCAAAATGGGTATTTTCCCGAAAAATTAATATTTCTCAGTTTCAACATTTGATATGCTGTCTTTGCACTATTTTCAATTAATTATGGGGATGAATTATTTGCACATCATTACATTCTGTTTTCACTTGCATTTTACACAGCGTCCCAACATTTTTGGAAAACGGGGATGTAACCAACATTACAGGATGCAAGAAATTAACCACAGATTATTACACCCGTTTACATTAATTTGCGCTACTGACTGTTGTTGTTCTTGGGGAAAAGAGCCCATTAATCTATCAAACAGTTCCTACCACATTCAGACCGAATTGATGCCTTTTAGTATGATTCTATCCACCTCATCGATTCCGGGGCCCCTTCCTGTCAAACGTGCCTGAGGTCTTACCCCACGCCGGAAAATGGAAAGTACCTTTCTTCGTGTGCCTTAAGTTGCTGTGGAGCCGCTCTCTGCGGTCGGAGGCGATTGAAGGCAGAAGAAAGAGGGTTGTGTTTGTCAGGATCGCGCGGGAAGCCACTGTTTAATTAACCAGGGATTCAGGCGGCAGCCATTACCTGTTGATTGTCTTGATAATCTCTGTAAATCGGGAAGTAAGGGAGGTGAGGTAGTCAACCAGGCATTACGATTTGCAGAGGCAGACGGGGGTGGGGGGTGGGGGCACAGAGACGGAGAGACAGAGACAGAGAGAAAGAGAGAGAGACAGAGAGAGAGACAGAGAGACAGAGAGACAGAGACAGAGAGAGAGACAGAGAGAGAGAGAGAGAGAGACAGAGAGAGAGACAGAGAGACAGAGAGACAGAGACAGAGAGAGAGACAGAGAGAGAGAGAGAGAGACAGAGAGACACCTCCCACTAAAACAACAGCCCAGAGGGCTTGGCCTGGTCCGCACAGTGTGATATACTATCTCTGACAGGTGATATAGGATCTTTGGCAGGTGCCGACCCATTCTGGATGTGTACAGCTGCAGTCAAAGGGGGAGTAGAGCGAGGGGTCTGGGGAGAAGGGGAGGGCCCTAACCAGGCCACAAGGCTAGTGAATCACCACCGCTACCGACAGAGTTGAATTACAAACTATTCACGAGTCTGACTCAAGGAACGGAGGAGTCTTGGCGGAGTCGTGTTGCGCACGTGGAAATCGCCCCCCCCACCTCTTCCCTCGGCGACACCTCCACTTGCAGCTAGCAACACGTTGGAATATGATGTCATCTGATGGGCGACCTTCTTTCAGCACGCCGTCAACACCGACCGTCAACGCCGACCGACAACACGGAGTGGGTCAGGTATGTGTAATGTGTGTTACACCCGCGGTGACCCCTGGGTCACAGCTTTGGCATTCCATTCGTCTTTTGAGACCATGTCAGTCACGTTATGGTGTATGTGCGCGTGTGTGTGTGTATATGTGTTTGCATGCCAAACTTCCAGTAAGTAAATGTTGCCTTCTGGCAGACGTCTTTCGTGCTTTGTGAGGACACAGACCCAACACGTGTATCCCAGTCATTCACAGCCAATGACTGCTACAACATGAGGAACAAACACGTTTGACCGAACAATTTCCTTTCAATCAAACTCTACTTCAAAACGTATAAACACATTCAGTCAACAATCTCCCCTTTAAAAACTATAGAAACAGTCAACAACCTCTCCTTTAAAACCTATTGACAGTCAACAACATCCCCTTTAAAATCTACAGATATAGTAAACAACATCCCAGTTAAACCTATAGAAATATTCAGTCAACAACATTCCCATTAAAACCTAAAGAAACAGTCAACATCCCCCCTTTTAAAACCTATAGAAACAGTTAACCACCTCCCCTTTAGAACCTATAGAAACAGTCAACATCCCCCCTTTTAAAACCTATAGAAACAGTTAACCACCTCCCCTTTAGAACCTATAGAAACAGTCAACAATCCCCCTTTGAAAATCTATTGAAACAGTTAACCACCTCCCCTTTAGAACCTATAGAAACAGTCAACAATCCCCCTTTGAAAATCTACAGATACAGTAAACAACATCCCCTTTAAACCTATAGAAACATTCAGTCAACAATCTTACCTTTAAAACCTATAGAAACAGTCAACAACCTCCCCTTTAGAACCTATAGAAACAGTCAACAATCCCCCTTTGAAAATCTACAGATACAGTAAACAACATCCCCTTTAAACCTATAGAAACATTCAGTCAACAATCTTACCTTTAAAACCTATAGAAACAGTCAACAACCTCCTCTTTAAAACCGATAGCAACAATTAACAACCTCCCCTTTAAAACCTATAGAAACAGTTAACAAACGCTCTTTTAAACCTATAGAAACATTCAGTCAACGATCTCCCCTTCATCTTCTAAACAGCATACAAAAATTCATATTTTTGTATATATTTCACTGTATATACTCAAATATAAACTCCAATGATATGACAGCAGCCTGGGAGTTCGAATGTCACCGAAAGATTGCTGGTTTGAATCCCAAGCCAACAATCTGTCATTGTGTGCATGAGTCAAGAGTTTCTGATTAATATATTACTGAAATCTAAAGTTTGCTCATTTTCTGGAGTGGAACACCATACAGTTTGATTCACAGACAAGACAGCACGCTTATTTTTGTAGAGTACACACGCACGCACGCACGCACACACACACAAACACACAGTTTGTTGACGTCTCTGGTATACCCAGGGAGCAGATGACACTAGCGCTGACCTCTCTGTAGTCTTCCTGTCCGGTAGCTGAACCTTGGCCTGACCAGCCTTATCTGGTCAAACTGGGCGGCAGGGGAACGGACAGACAGAGGCTTTGAAGCCACGCTTGTGTTGCGATGCAATCAGGCAGACCGCTTTGGGCTACAAACACTACCACCCCTCCCCACCCACCTCCAACACACAAACACAGAGACAGGCACACACACCTGACGTCATTGATTGAATAATATATGTCTATTTCTCTCTCTCTTTATATATATATATATATATTATAGTATATTTATATTAATGGGGAGAGACACAGGGAGTGAACACAGTGCCAGTGTTCTGGGCCCTGGAGGAAGTTTTATGAACAAAATAACAGAAAGAACATAAAACATAACTAAAAATCACTGTTCGGGGTAGAGTGTCCTGCTCATTTTTATCCCTCTTCGGCTCAGAGCTGCATTTCTGGGGCCCTTTTATCAAACCCCTGACGAGACTTGATTGGGTGCAGGTGTGCTATATAAATACATACCAATGTCCGGTAGCTGAACCTTGGCCTATATAGTGGATATAAAAAGTCTACACAACCCTGTTAAAATGCCAGGTTTTTGTGAAATAAAACAATGAGACAAAGATAAATCATGTCAGAACTTTTTTCACTTTTAATGTGACCTATAATGTGAACAATTCAATTGAAAAACAAACTGAAATCTTCGAGGGGGAAAAATGAAAAATAAAAACCTTACAATAACTTGTTTGCATAAGTGTGCACACCCTCTTATAACTGGGGATGTGGCTGTGTTCAGAATTAACCAATCACATTCAAACTCATGTTAAATAGAAGTCATTACACACCTGCCATCATTTAAAGTGACTCTGATTAATCACAAATAAAGTTCAGCTGTTCTAGTTGGATTTTCCTGACATTTTCTCAGTTGCATCTCAGGGCAAAAGCCATGGTCCGCAGAGAGCTTCCAAAGCATCAGAGAGATCTCATTGTTGAAAGATATCAGTCAGGAGAAGGGTACAAAAGAATTTCCAAAGCATTAGATATACCATGGAACACAATGAAGACAGTCGTCATCAAGTGGAGAAAATATGGCACAACAGAGACATTACCAAGACCTGGACGTCCCTCCAAAATTGATGAAAAGACGAGAAGAAAACGGGTCAGGGAGGCTTCCAAGAGGCCTACAGCAACATTAAAGGAACTGCAGGAATTTCTGGCAAGTACTGGCTGTGTGCTATATGTGACAACAATCTCCCATATTCTTCATATGAATGGGCTATGGGGTAGGGTGGCAAGACGGAAGCCTTTTCTTACAAAGAAAAACATCCAAGCCTGGCTGAAGTTTGCAAAAACAAACATCAAGTCCCCCAAAAGCACGTGGGAAATGTGTTATGGTCTGATGAAACCAAGGTTGAACTTTTTGGCCACAATTCCAAAAGGTATGTTTGGCGCAAAAACAACATTGCCCAAAGAACCTATAGAAACACCCAAAGAACACCATAGTCAGGGTGGAGGGAATTATGAACAGTTCCAAATACCAGGCAATTTTGGCACAAAACCTTCAGGCATCCGTTAGAAAGATGAAGATGAAGAGGAAGTTCACCTTTCAGCACGACAACGACCCAAAGCCCACATACAAATCCACAGAAGCATGGCTTCACCAGAAGATTAACGTTTTGGAATGGCCCAGCCAGAGCCCAGATCTGAATCCAATTGAACATTTGTGGGGTGATCTGAAGAGGGCTGTGCACAGGAGATGTCCTCGCAATCTGACAGATTTGGAGCGCTTTTGCAAAGAAGAGTGGGCAAATATTGCCACGTCAAGATGTGCCATGCTGATACACTCCTACCCAAAAAGACTGAGTCCTATAATAAAATCAAAAGGTGATTCAACAAAGTATTAGTTTAAGGGTGTGCATACTTATGCAACCAGGTTATTGTGAGTTTTTTATTTTTCCTCCTCAAAGATTTCAGTTTGTTTTTCAATTGAATTGATCACGTTATGGGTCACATTAAAGGTGGAAAAAGTTCTGACATGATTTATCTTTGTCTCATTCTTTTACATCACAAGAACCTGGCATTTTAACAGGGGTGTGTAGACTTTTTATATCCACTGTATATATATGGAGATATATGTGTGTAAATATATATGTGTATATACAACTCCAGACCAAATATATACAACTCCACACCTAATTCTAGAATGTTCCCTGGTACACAAATGACCAGGAGACAAAAGAGGCCTGGAAGGTTTGGGAGGGTTGAGAAGTGTGTTGAGCGTGTGTCACGTACAATCTTCTTAATCTACAGGCATTTACAATCACAGAGGACATGTGAGAATCTCCCAGGGAATCTGGAATTGATAAGACATCATTAGAGGAACCCAGGGGATTGGCCTCGTATTTTCCACCCTGGACAGTCAAATAAATAAAGATTATCTGAGAGACAGAGCATTTCCCATGGGCCAGCCACTTACTGCCAGCAGTATGATGTGCAGAGTCGAATATACAGTCCAACTACTACTTACTGGAAGACACCTGGACCATTTTCATATCACCACACCAACCCCAAACAAATGGTACTGGCTCAGTTATTTGATCTTGGCACTGTCTTTTCCAGGAACCACGGGGTGCTAAAACTGGCCAGCTGGGTCTGTACGGTATGGCCCAGTAGTGTGAAAAGCCTTTCTTTGGGTCCATCGATTTGATCTCTAAATGTTGGTTGCGATGGGAATTATTAGACACTGATGACATAGTTATGGTTAATACCAAATGTATATTTAAAATGTGTGTGTGTGTGTGTGTGTGTGTGTGTGTGTGTGTGTGTGTGTGTGTGTGTGTGTGTGTTCCAGAGGGTGGAGTGTGACTGGCTCTACTGCTGCATATCTTGGGGACCATTTTTTTTGGCCGAAATGTTGGGACGAGGTTCAAATAGTAGATGAGTTGTCTATTATTCAAGGACATATATAATTGGCAGTTCTCATACGGACTGTCATTCTTTGGTGCCAAAATACATTACAGACTCTACAAGTCTTACTGCTAGTGTGGCCGGTTACATCTAGATCATCCTTAACAAAGAATCTATGTGAAATTTCCAGTTGGCCCAGTTTTTTTCAATTATTTCCCATTATGTAAAATACTTTCTAATTTCATCTGTAGCGAACCACTTTGACGCTTTCATCTTCCGCTAACAGCTTCCACTACACGGGGAGGGAAACAATGCCCTGCGACTCACAGATATCGATTTGGATTAGTCTCTGTCACGTTCAGAGATTGCATAAATGAGAGCTCCTTTGCCCCCCTCCACACCCATGCTGCACCCCTCCCTTTTCCACGTGTCCTCCCGTTCTTTCTCCCCAGCACCCTTCTTTTCTCCAACCCCCCCAAACCGCACCCTCCCCCGTGTCACGTCTCCATGCTTCATCTTCCCTCTCACCCTTTGATGTGTCTCCTTTCATTCTCAGCTTAATGGAATCCGCGGTGCTGCCGTTGCCTATCGCTGGCAGGATCACAGATCCATCCCGGGGTTCAGTGCGGTGCAGAGTGGCGCGGCGTGCCTCCCGTCTGGCGAGTGGGTGCCGAGATACGGGCCGTGAAACCACGGGAGCCGCCTCGAGGGCCTCTGAGGGAACTCGTCTCCCATGCCCGTCCCAGAGAGGCGCTGCCAGGGGCCGCGTGGAAGCGATGGGCGAGGGTTTGACACCATCGTCCGTCGGTAGCATCACCAACACCGGCCTGCAGTGGAGGAAAAAACACCAGCAGTCAGTAATGAAAAAAATAAAGCTGTGGATTTCATAATGCTTAGTTTGACAGTTGGTTCAATATCTCCTCACCTCTCCCCACCTTCACATCAATAGCTGACGTGTAAAAGGAGGATTGTGTTGCATGTGGTAATGTCTGGTGGATACGGCAAGTTCCCACAGCCCAAAGTGAAGGCTTTTAAATTCAGGTTGCATTCGGGCAATCAAAGGAGGATTTACGCTACGTACGATCTCTCGTAACACCGGATGTCTTCTGGTAACCACGGCACTGGGACAACCCTCCGTGTGGTTTATGTCAGGCTTCAGGGCCATGAAGCGTTTCGCCATTACAGGCCCAGCTAGACGCGCACCATCCCAATCCAGGAGGCGGTCCCGGCACATAAATCAAAGCAGGTGGTTTCCTCCTTCCTCCCTCCTCCCAAAATGTCTCCACCGCAGGAGGGAGGGAGGAAGGTAGGGAGGCAAAGGGAGAGAGGAGGGAGTGAAGGAGCGCCAGAGAGTGGAAGGCGATGCATCGCTTGCGGGCGCCGGGCAGGGTTATGAGAGCGCTGATAAAAGTCGGCCTGTAAATCAATTCCTCATCCCTTATCAAAGGCATATTTCAATCGGTGTGTACCATTTAACTAGCATGCTAGTAAAAAAAGAAAAGGAAAGAAAAAGACGGGCTCGGGGCTTCCATCTGTGTTGAAACTAAACCCACACTCACACACTACGAGAACCGATCTGAGGCATGCTCTGAATTAGCCCTCAGCCATGTATTAATACCGCATTCAAAGACACAGGGAGTCATGTTCAAACACAATGCTATGAAGGGGAAAGCCCCTGTACTCTACTGAGCTTTAGGCCTATCCATCCATCCATCCATCCAAAGATACTCCAGGTTAATGAACCCTCTAATGCACATGTAACAGCACATACTGTGTTTTACAGTAGCTGTGGTTAGGTCCATAGGTGTTTTCCCTGCTCGACTGGGCGTTTGCATCTATCTATGTTTTCTGTTTGTTTGATGTATGATGGATTTGATTGTTACTGCATAGTTAAGTTTTGTCCACCATTTCAAAGCGAGTGTATGGTGGAACTCTCTCTTCCATAGATGTCTCTTCTGCCTGACTGGACATTTTTTAAGTAATTCACTTGGCAACTAATATAACTTGGAATTTTTTCAATGAGGCACTTTGGTTCATATGAACTAAAATGGTTTAGTTGCTATATGGTGTTTGCACAACTTCTAGATAGAATTACTAGGAGTCTATGGAAACGGTTAGCATGCTAACTATTCTGGTAGGCTTCAAGTTTTTGTACATTTACTGGGCACAGATACTAAAAAATGTTATCCACGTTTTCATCAAACTCTGGGATGCACAGCTCCGGAAAAAATTATGAGACCACTGCACCTTTTTCTTTCCATTCCAAAAAAGTTGAAAAGGAAGGTTTTGAGTGAGGAACATAAGGGTTAAAATTAAGAGACCACTGCAAATTGAACGCTTCTGCTCTTCACTCAAAACTTCCCTTTTCAACTTTTTTGGAAAGGAAAGAAAAAGGTGCAGTGGTCTCTTAATTTTTTCCGGAGCAGTAAATAAATGGATTCACTTCCAAAATCCTAAACTATACCTTTACATCCATCTGTGTGTGTGAGAGAGCGAAAGAGAGAGACTGCGTGCATCCTTGCTCTACTATGCTTGTGAGGACCAAAAATATCTCCACAGGCTCATAAAAATGTGGGGACATTTCCCCAGGTTACATGGAAAAAAAGCCTATTTTAGGCTTAGGTGTTAGGTTTAGTGTAAAAGGCAATTTTGCGTTTAAGGGTTAAGTTTAGGGTTACGTAAGCGTAATGTTAAAGTTATGTTCATGTTAGGGGTTAGGGAAAATAAGATTTTAAAGAGATCAAATGTGCATGTGTGTGGCCTATCTAATAGAACTATAACAGGGGCATTAGTGTGAAGTGAGACTTGGTTGCCTGGAAACTTACTACCTAGAGGACCTGCTGGGTTTGAAGTTTTGATGTTTCTGTCTGACCGATACACCCGGAGCTCAACAACATACCACTTCACAGCATACATGTGTTTCACAGACGCTTTGGAATTGATCCTTGTAACGACGAACTACGACACGATATCAAAAACATATCATATGTGATCCCTGAAGATATTGATTCTACAATGTTCACGTTGAATACGGGATGTATCTTCCCGTACGTCTGGAGTGGTTCGACATCTAAAGGGACTTGACCCTGGAGAGGGACATCAGAGCTGTACTCCCTCCATCTCGATATGGGTGTTCATCTGTTTGATTTATATTTTAGTGGTGAATTTGGCAACAGCTGATAATTGCGAAAAGGATATTCCATTCTACTCAGATGCGCCAATCTAGAGTACGCATTCCCAACAGTCATTAAAAACAAGAGGTCAGAAGAGACGTGAATTCTCAGCTGCACACCAAGTGAACTTTGAACCCAGCACTCAGAACTCACCAGTTTGTGAAAGACACACACCCACACAAACAAACACACACACACACCTGAGCACACACGAGAGAGAGAGCTCCCTTTCCAAAGCCCATCTGATTGTACATCCAGGCAGTAAGTGCTGGGTTTGAAAGGCTGGATGGTGCAGGGACAAACAGAGAGGGGATTGGGACCAGGGAAATGGGGGAACATTGAGCAGGCCGGCAGGCTTCTCCACCCCTCCTGAAGCCCAGTATCAACAAGCGGGGGCCCAGCTGTATTCATGTGGGAATAGAGGCCACCTGCCGTCTCGTCCTGCAGGCTTATTCTACTGCACTACAAACATACCTGCACCGCTCAGGGAATGGTACAGTGGGGAGTGGGGGGTGAGTGGGGGGGCAGGACACACACACACACACACTTGTACGCACAAACGCACACACATGCTCTCTCACAGATGAGCGAAGACAGGCCCGGCCAGCCGTACTGAGGGGACAGGTTCAATATTTGTTTTCTTTTTTTCCTAAATACCTTGAGATTTTCACCGAGCTGGTCTTGAGTGCCGTTTGGGAGGGGTTTGCTTTTGAGGCTTATCCCTTTGTTTCATTTTCATCGGTCAAGCTCAGTCAACGACACATCAATCAGCTACGCACTCAGGGCGGCTACAGCCAGCAAGTTAGCCTGTATGGCTCACAGGTGCTAATGTTAGCGATAGATGGTGATAAGCTAGCGAGCACAGCACAGCAGTGCCTCGCCTCCCCAGTTTTTGGTAAATACTTGGGCCAGCGGTAACTGCCAGGAAGAAGTGAGGTAACAACTGCTAGGAGATCATACAGCAGCGTACAGTTAGGTGATTAACCAGTAATTGAAGGGATACTTTTGAAAATTACACTTCAAAGCCGGTTGACGCACATCGTAAAAGCGTCAGTGATTCGAATCATAGCGTGGTCACTCATGCAGAATTGTGGGTAAAAGGTTGTTGATATTGACATCATATTAATCACAGTTGGAAGCTCCAGACAGACAGGCAGACAGACAGATAGACAGTCTCCAGCCATAGCGTTTAATCCGTCATCCCCTTTGTAGTGAAGACATTTTGTGTACTCTAGACTTCGGAGTCATCTGCAGGGTTCAGTTAATGGTTGGATTCACTGGCCCCGCGGTGGCTTGGCAAGGGGTTTTGTGGGTTGGAAAAGCATTTAAGCTGGATTCAACAGTGGGAATCCCCACAGAGCGAGAGGCCTAGACCGAGCATTACGGTGACTCTCTTTGAAGAGTGGGAAATACCAGTTGTTATGTTTCCCTAAAATGCGAGGCAGGGAACCATTGCGGGTTTGGACCTTTTTCATTTTTGTCTTTGTACAAATAAAACGGAATTTGAACCAAACACAAATATACACACAGGTAGGCACACAAACACAAAATACTATGTATTGCAAATCCTGTGTGACATTCTGTAGACGTAACTGACAAACAGACGGACGGACAGACAGACAGACACACACACATACACACACACACACACACACACTGCATTAAAGTGTAGAAGGCAGCCCGCCTCAGTTCTCCGAAGGCACTTTTCCTAATTTGATCCATGCAGCCGGCTGTGGTGTCCACTCATAGCACCGGACCCCTCCAGAAGACACCGTACAGGAGCTCCTCACAGGTGGCTGGCCCTCCGCCAGAACAGAAACTCACAGATATGGAAGCTGCCTACCTCTGAATGAGTCACACTCCGTTGGAGAACGTACAGCTAATCACACACACACACAAACACACACAAACAGGGATAATTCCCTGTAGCCCACATGAAAGAGCGTGGCGGAGCGCCAAGCCTGGGCTACCTGGAGACAAAGTAGGGCATCACCTCTGGGGGTTTTGATGTTCATCTGGGACCCAGCATGCTGATGGATGGGGGCTACATGGGCCGGGCCGGGTGTGTGCGCGTGCGCGCGCCACATCTCTGCCAATGTGTGTGTTCTTACATCTGTGTGTGCATGTGTGCAATCCTGAATGTGAACGTGTGCCGACATCTGTTCGTGTGTGTGCGCGCGTGCGCGCATGCGCGCGTGTAGGAGCCCGCGAGCGGTGCTGCTCCCAGAGTGCCGCCTCGCCACAGACCTGCAATTAATCTCTCCGACATGCCTGTTCCCCCTTGGGGGGGCGTGCTGTATTGATCCCGCTCCCCCCGGGGGGGGTCGGTACGTGCGTTCTGGGAGGTGGAGGCACCGGGGGGAGAGGGGCAGAGAGACGGGGATCCACCGCTGGGAGAGCAGAGAGGGCCCCACAGGCACCGGCGAATCACCGGCAGATACCTGGAGCCCGTCAACTCCTCTTTACTACAGCACAGTAGACTAGAGTGGCAAACGCACACCGGCAATAAGCTACAGGGTGTACAGCAACATGGAGATGGGTGAAGAAGGCAGTAGTGTTGGCAGGCAAACTATACTGTACGTAAAATCCCAGATGTCAGAGCTATATTATTATCAACAGTTACAACAACACAAAACCCTCAGACATGGCGCGCAGCAACTGTTATCATTAGCTTGTACTACCACACATCCACACATTAGTATTCAGTGTTTTTGCCCAGGAGTAAATATCTAGCTGTAGGTGAGGCGAAAACTCACAAAGGTTAGATATTAAGATCAGGGTCGGGTATTGAGGTTAAGGTATTTCCTTTTCCATTATTATTCCAGATAGGTGTGCTAACAACACATTCGTATTTACCTCAACGACCTGGTAGCAGTTCAGGTTAACGGTCACGTTCACACGACGGGTTTTCACCAACGCTCTTGTCCAGTAACCTACCATGCCGCCCAAGATATTGATCCTGAAAGGTAAAGATAAGGGTTAAAATTGGTGGCTTAAATAAAGTCTATTCAAGGGTTGGCGCTCACCATTTCCCATAATGGTTGGTTTTCAAACATAGGCGTTTTACCTACCTAGATCGACGTCAAATAAGCATCCCCCCCACATGCACCTCATGCGCTCGGGGTACATTGGTAGTGAGGTGCACTACCAACGGGGTACAGTGGTAGCATGTGCTAATGATCTCGTCTGGAGGGATGGGGGGGTGAGGTAGGAGAGGAGGGGATGCTTATCTTCACCCCGCCGCTATGTTGCTCTTAATTAAAACTCCTATCAGTGGCTTTGAAGTTAATGAGTCAGTTTGGTTAGGAGAAAAAAGAAAGACAGAAAATGAAGAGCCGATATACAGCATGGTGTATTTGTAAGGCACCACGTACAGAACAGTTTTTGATTTCTCAGTTACTCGACACCATGTTTAATGTGCGTTGCTGAATGGAAGAGAAGGAAGCTGATTGTTGTTGCTGCAGCTGCGTGAAGAGATGCACGTCTGTCTTGAGCGTTATTAAACAGCCAACCAACCCAGAGGTGAAAACAAGTTAGAATATGTAATGTAAGTGATAAAGGAACGCAGCACAGCTCCTTCGACATTGTGGAACTTGAATGAGTTTAATCTTATCACTGGCTGGTGTTCACGGTTCCTGATGATTTTTCTCTCTCTTTTGCACCCTAGCCCCTGTCTCTCTCTCTATCCTTCTCTCTCTCTTTCTTTCCCTGCTCCCGGTGCTTTCAGTCCTCTCAGATTACAGTCGAATATTACAGTCCGTGACCAATCTCCAATTAACCAAATATTGCTGGGGTACAGTATCGTCCGTGACTCCTTTCATGGCCCTTTAAATGTATTTTCAGGCACTGGAATATTTTCGGTGCATTTCAGAGTATGGTTGCTTGTTAAAACCGAACCCACTCACTTTTTGACTTGGCACCAATGTAAGCTTAACCCAAATATATCAATCTCACTGTAATATATTCGAAATAAGTGAAGACGAATTAACGGGAGCCTCGAAATCTATTTTATTCAAGTAAATTCCCACCGCAGTTCCACTTTTGAAAGACTGACCGATGTGTTTTATTTTTCATATGTGAGGAATTTGCAGTAAGACGAATGAAGCGTTGACCGGCCTTGACGACATCCCACAATCCACCGGTCAATGCGCCCAAGCCGTAGCCAATCCACACATTTCTCCCCTTTGGATGTTTTTTCCCTCCGACATGCCTTGGCAGTCCTGCCGGAGTTACGTGACATGTGTTACGTATCTATTATGATGTTAATGGGCCGCGTCTCATACTCACATCCATACGCCGTCATTCTTTTAAATGCTAATTGGAAAATAATTAGAGGCTAAAGGTTTATTCTCTCTTCAAACAGCATGGGCGGAATAAATCACGGCCTGGCAGTGGAGCTGGTCATGGTTCTATAACCGCTGCCACAGTGCCAGAAACTTGCAGAGATATTTTTTTTTCATTTTATTCAAATCTCCATAATTTTTTCATATTTATTTTTCTTTAAATAGCATCGAGGCTTTTCCTTCAATAAGTTGTGATTAGATTTTTTTTAAAGAGAGTCTGAACAAATGTGTTGATGCAAGTCAACGGGCGTCTGGTTGGGATGACTTCTCATCACACACAAACTTCTGTCACAAGTTGGGAAAGTGCCGTCAGAACTCAATCCCAAATGAGCCCTTTTTTCTATTTTGGTACATGGCTCTGAGTTAACTTCTACTGCTTGTATTCAATTGTACCTTTTATGTTCCCTTTGCATTGTTATCTGTGACATGTCTCTCGCTCTCTCTGTCTCTCTCTCTACCTCTCTTTTCCAGTCAGAGATGAACTTCAGAGATAGCCGAACACTTTCTTTACTTCCTTCACTCTTCTCCACCCCCTTCAGTGTTCATTTTTTACAAAAGGTGTTATTTTTGTGGAGAGTTGATAATGTCATGTGATAGATGAGAATAAGATGGATGACACTGTTGAAAGCCAAGGGACTCTACATACAGACACCTCCAAAATGCCTGACACCTTTGGTAAAGATGAGAATAAATAACACAAGAGATGATCTACATTTTACATTTCCAACATTTGTAATATAATGCGCTTTTCATGATGCAACAGCATTAACCAAAATTACACATTCCTAAAAAAATATACATGTATTTGGTCAGGTGCAGATGTCTTGGTGCGGTATGGGTTTGAATATACCATAGCTTAGCACTATATGTCCAGGCACTCGCAATGCGTTGTGTCTATGAATAGCTCTTAGTCGTGGTATATTGGGCGTATATACCAAACACCCGTGTGCCTTATTGCTTACATATACCACGGCATTCAGCCAATCAGCATTCAGAATACAAAAAACCCTTTTGTAATTATATTTTTAACAATTTTAAGACTGGCAATCAGATAATTAAGTCCGGGTGTGTACTGGTGATGAGGAAGAAGGTTTGCATAATAGAGATGGGATGGAGCCACATGGAAATGGAACCAAGCTGCTGCCACTAAGCGCAGCAGGTTTAGAGGACAGGTTTAACTACAGGTGCCAAAAATATGAGAAAAAAATGTATTATGTTTTCTCTGAGCAATTTTATTAGTATAAAATAACATAGTATAATAATGTATATTCATAGTAATATAATAATATATATTTGCTTTACTGGTGCAGTCTGGGACTTTTTCATCTAGCTCATATCCTGTTGTTTAATTCATAGAGCCTTTTTGTTCATCTTTGTGGCGACCATTTGGGGGGTAATTGGATGCTAAACAAAATTTCAGCAAAAAGAAAATAGTACATTATACTGTATAATATTATTTATTAACTGCATTTACTGGTCATTTTCTAATGTAGCAAAGATACAATATGTAACAACTTGTAAACATTTCTGTTCATGTGTGAAAACACACTATGGACAGTCTTGTAGTTAAAATAGTTTTTTGATAGGTCCGCAGCTTATAAATTCCATGTCACTTCCATTCTGAATACTTTTTCAATTTAATATATGCTTTTCTTACTGCTGGAACACCATTAGTCAGCATAACATATTTTCAAAAGAACAACAACTAAGGAAATTAAAAGATCTGAGAGAGAGAGGAACTTAGGTCAGAGAAGACTTTATTTTTATTTTTGTTGTTCCTGTAGTTCTTCAAAGGTCTAGCCGGGGCTTTAAACATCCCCAACGTTCCTCCAATCGAACTGATAGCTATTTCCAAAACGAGGCAACACTGCACCTGGAAATTGGTCGTCTGGAGGCCGAAGGTGGAATATAATTCGCCTGAGCATCTTGAGAAAATGCATCTGCCGAAGGACACAAGGAGTCCTCACTAGGGTTAAACCTTTGTTCCTTAAGAGCCCCCCCCCCAAGCCCCTCTCTCGGGTCCTGGCATCAGCGTAATTGGAGATCATTACGGTCCCACAATGCAACCCTCTCAAAGCTCTGTCTCCGTAATGGAAATGAATTGTGTTGTTTGGAGCATGGCAGCTTCTCGCAACAACAGAATGAAAACGGGGGGTATGGAGTGGCGGAGATGTAGAGAGGTGCGTCCTTTTCCCCAAATTGAAATAGAGTGGAGACATCACGTTCCGGGCACCTATTGGTTAGCCGAGCAGCCAAAACGAGACATATTATTGGCTTACGTTTGTAGCCCCGCGTTTTTGTTTTGTTTGGCTGTAGTGTGGTCGGGATAGTTTGGGGGGGAGGGGAGGGGGGGGTCCTCCCCTCTGCACACTTCAAAAGAATTTGTAACAAACCTAATTCATCACAAGCGTAGGATGAGCTTGTAAGAAAGATGAAAGTCAGTTGGCATGGAAACTGAAAGCACATCAGCGCTCGGGCGGGAGCACAAAAGACTGTCGGTGTTGCATTTTCTACGACAGGAAAGGATCCAGAATGGTTTTAAGTGCTATCATGACCTTCCCAAGAAAATTACCCAATCATGGCTAATTAGAATGTTCAATTTATATTTATTCTAGACTAGTCCATGTTCATTATAGTTCTCCATGGATTATCAATGTTCTGTACCAGGTGTATTGTTGCCTATACTGTTCATCCCTATAGAACATTTTAAAACATATGTGGATGGAAAGGGATGGTTCCTGATTACATTAGATTAATCAATAAAATAACCAATTTCTAAATATATGTATAAAACAATATGTATCTAACTCTCTTAGGCATGGCGCGCAAACACACACACACACACACACACACACACACA
>JACXGI010003009.1:12605-23752 GCA_016801175.1 Esox masquinongy | reverse complement strand
GCAACGATGTGCAAATCATTTATCCCTATATTTAATTGAAAATAGTACAAAGACAACATATCAAATGTTGAAACTGAGAAAATGTATTGTTTTTGGAAAAATACATGCCAATTTTACAATACTTTACAATACTCTGTAAGCATTTGAGAACAGAGGAGCCCAATTGCTGTAGTTTTCAAAGTGAAATGTATTCCCCGTTCTTGCTTGATATAGGATTTCAGCTGCTCAACAGTTCGGGGTCTCCTTTGTCATATTTTTCGTTCCATAATGCGCCAAATGTTTTCAATGGGTGACAGGTCTGGACTGCAGGCAGGCTCTTTTACTATGGAGCCATGCTGTTGTAATAAGTGCAGAATGTGGTTTGGCATTGTCTTGCTGAAATAAGCAAGGCCTTCCCTGAAATAGACTGTCTGGATGGCAGCATATGTTGCTCCAAAACCTGTATATATTGTTCAGCATTTATGGTGCCTTCACAGATGTGCAAGTCACCCATGCCATGTGCACTAATGCACCCCCATACCATCACAGATGCAGGCTTTTGAACTGTGTGCTGATAACAAGCCGGATGGTCCCTCTCCTCTTTAGTCCAGAGGATGCAGCATCCATGATTCCCAAAAACAATTTCAAATTTTGGTTTATCAGACCACAGGACAGTTTTGCAGTTTGCGCCAGTGCATCTTAAATGAGTTCAGGCCCAGAGAATGTGGCGGTGGTTCTGGATCTTGTTTATATATGGTGTCTTCTTTGCATGGTAGAGTTTTAACTTGTATTTGTGGATGCATTGACATACTGTGTTCACAGACAATGGTTTTCAGAAGTGTTCCTGAGCCCATGCAGTGATGTCCACTAGAGAATCGTGTCTGTTTTTAAAGCAGTGCCACCTGAATGCCCGAAGATCACGGCCATCTAATACTGGTTTTCGGCCTTGTCCCTTGCATAGAGATTTCCCTGGATTCTCTGAATCTTTTAATGATTTTATGTATTGTAGATGATGAGATCCCCAAAACCTTTGCAATTTTACGTTGAGAAACGTTATTCTTAAATTATTGCACTATTTGCCCATGCAGTCTTTCACAGAGTGGTGAACCCCTCCCCATCCTCACTTCTGACAGACCCATCCTCTCTGGAATAATCTTTTAACATCCAATCATGTTACTGACCTGTTGCCAATTGACCTAATTAATTGTGTGATATTCCACCAGGTATAGTTTTTTAGCATTACACAACTTTTCCAGTCTTTTGTTGCCTCTGTCCCAACTTTTTTGAAACGTGTTGCTGGCATCAAATTCAAAGCGGGCATATATTTTTAAAGAAACAATAAAATGTCTCAGTTTCAACATTTGATATGTTGTCTTTGTACTATTTCCGTTTGAATTTAGAGTTTAAATGATTTGCACATCATTGCATTCCGTTTTAATTTACATTTTATGCAGCGTCCCAACTTTTTTGGAAATAGGTTTTTAGATAAATTACACATTGAGCAGCAGAAAGGGTCATTATTACACATTGACATTTGTTTGAGAGTAAAAAGAATGTGAGAAAAAAAAGTGAGAGAAAGAGTTTCTACTCTGCAAGCCAAACCAGCATACCGTAAGCATTTCCTGAACAAAAGTGAAACACCAGCATTTTAAAAACAAAACCGCCAATCACTACCACTAAGTGCTGCCATATGAAAACACTATGGCCTCAAAACATCTACGGTCAAAACAATTCAATTGGAACTCTGAGCCCCTCTAAACAGGTAAACCACTAGCACTCACTCCCCCCCTCTCTCCTGCTCAGACTCTCTCTCTCTCTCTTTCCCTCTATCTCTCCTCTCTCTGGAGTTTGATCTAACAGTACGCTGTATCCCGCAGTGTCACAAACACACAGTGGCGGCAGCTTGGCGGCTTCAAAGGGCATCAGAGACAGGTTTTTAAAAGGAAAATATGAAATATTCATTTTCCAGGACATAGAATGAAAATATAAATGAAATAAGTGTGGGGGGGTGGAGAAAATAAGTGCATGTGTCGTATGTGACAGTAAATTGCTCAACACAAAAACCTTTGAGCTTGTCTTTGTGTCAGTCCTTGTTTTTTTCCCTTTTATAGTCGGATGCTAACAACTGCGAGGCTTTATTAGATTCATGCAGTAATGTTCGGTTGGTTTGATCATTGTCTGAAATTTTTGATATTTCCAATGTTCAGACATCACAATGACCCAAGAATGAATGAATGGCGACAAAGCGAGAAGCCGAATGGATTCAAAAAACAATTCTTACATTTCACATTTTGGTTATTTTCCAGATTGACTACAAAAAATGTAAGAAAATAAATGACACACAATGAACAGTGTCTAAATATAACGTTCTATACTTCTGATTCTAGATTTTCATGTGAATAATTGCGGTGTGTTTCCAGAGGTGTAAAAAGTACACAATAAAAGTTGCTGTGTTCCACTGTGCTCACCAGTTTAGGGAAGCTCATATCTAAGTGATCGATTAAATAATGAGAACTTCCCTAAACTGGTGAACACAGCCTAGTAATTTTCCTTTGACCTCCTTACTCCACCGTGTATTCCTACCAAACTAATTGGTCACGGATAAAAGGAAAGTGTGATGACGTAGTACAGATAAAAAGGTAGGCATATGTTTTCCTTTAATCTGCCAAATGAAAAGTGACACAGTTTTGTCTGAAAAAAATGTTGCTATAATAAATGATATATGACTAGGTACCTAGCCTACATCATGATGAAATTGTTATTGATAAGAGTAAGGATTTATTTGTCAAACAATAGCCAACCCCATCTACCCCATCACTGTGCACTTTCACCACTCTAACAATCTTAACTTATTTACTATGAAGTCAGAAGAATGTATCAATGCGTGACATGAAAGTTTACTTCGAAATGATGGTTATATTTGATCAGTATTTGCTCAGTCAATTCCTCTGCCCTTTCTCGCATGGTTAATTTTACAGTCACAAAAAGACACTGCAAATTTTCCATTGACATGACCTCTTTGTTCATACACTATGACTTTACAGGCATAACAAGGGGAGATAAAAAAAAAACATGGTTATGGTAGAAAATGAATGTGGGAGTGTTGGATATTCTGAGTATCTAAATTTTTTTTTTTTTTCCAGTCACTTGGTTTGGAATCTTCTGCACACAAACACACACACACCCTCTTAATCATTAGACATCTCTAAAACTTCTTACTGTATGAGACCTCAGGGAGTCTTGCTCTGGCCAACTTTACTTTGTACGATCGAGACTCTTTCTGCCCTCAATTAAAAGTTTTTCATTTCGTAGCTCGTTACGGCTCGGCATGAGCTCCGCGTTTTATTAAACTCGAGGTTCTCTGCCTTTTCCATAGTCCGTAATGAACTATCAACAAAATATCCCATTGGGTCTCAGTGTCAGGAGCAGCTTATCCTTACGCCCTATTTAAAATAGGGCACTACACAGGAAGCAGGCTGTCATTTGGGAGGAAGCCTTTGTGTCCCCCAACAAACTGAGGAGCGGTAACATCCCTCTCAAGTGATCTCATGTTGTTGATTATCAACATGATCTGGGATATTGATCTCACCCACTTAAAAGAAGTTACTGGATGTTGTTTTCTTCTTCTTCTATCGCCTCATCCGTAAGTCTCTCTCTCATGGTCGCTTGTTTACAGCCGAATCGCTTCATAAACACAGATAGCCAACTCCAACTGAACACACACACACAAACACACACAAGCGCACACACACAACATTAAAAATCCCAAAGCAATTTGAAAACCAAACGCACGCAAACATCCCTTCTTCTCTTCCCCCAACCCACCCCCACCCCGCTCTTCTACTATGCACTTTGAAAAGGGAACAACTTAATCCTCCCCCATTTAAGAGGAATCACTTGTAAAACCCGAAAGACGAGAGTCGGGCTTCAAACTGGTAGGGGGCAGGAGGCTTCTTCAGTGCGACCGGGGTGACAACGGCCGGGGGTCGAACCCCGTGAGGTCTCTTCAACCCGACATCGACGCACGGCTCTCTCGCACTTGTCTCCTAAGTATCTGAAGGGGTTGAAGGACTTAGGGGATTACCCAGGGTCCTCCGTGCCCTGGTGAATACCGCGGGGCCGACCGCGCTGAGAGGAGGGATCGGGGGGATCTCGGTGGATTTGGCAATCTT
This sequence comes from Esox masquinongy, assembly GCA_016801175.1. Lineage (NCBI taxonomy): Eukaryota > Metazoa > Chordata > Actinopteri > Esociformes > Esocidae > Esox > Esox masquinongy. The sequence goes on along the minus strand of JACXGI010003009.1, from coordinate 19,601 downwards.
GGGGTACTGACGGCCCCGTACCCCGAGGGGAACGCCAGCCTCTGGCCCATCCCACTGCCCGGTCGAAGGGGCATCTGTGGGTTCAGAGTGGTCAGGCTTAGATGAGCGTCATCACCAAACGTGATCGATGAGAGCGCGGAGTTTCAAAAGTTTCTTCTTTTTTTTTCATCCAATCCGAGTGTTGGTTTGACTTTGTTTTGACCTGCCATCAAATCCTGTTGCACTCAACTTGAAACACCTCGGACTGAACGAACAGACCTCCCATGCCTGCCCCCAACTGACTCTTAGTGGGGTTTCCCTAACCCAACACTGTGACTACATGCCTCGCCAAACACCCTGAAACCATGGATTATGGGTGTTTTCATCTATATATCTCCCTCCCTCGCTTCCCCCTCCTTCTCTTTTCACTGGCCCCCCTTCCCTCTCAAACCCATCTCTCCCTCCCTCCCTCCCTCCCTCCCATCTGTCTGTCTCTCTCTCTCTTCCCTGTCTATCTCTCTTCCCTGTCTATCTCTCTTCTTCAGGAGACGCTCCAGGTCCAGTGTATTACTAGGCCAGTGCATGATACCAGCCGGCACATGTTGAAAGGCAGGGTTGATACTCTTTAATGTGGCTCCAGAACCTGCTATCTGGTCCTCCGGGCTCCTAATGAGGTGCAGAACACACACACACACACGCGCAGCCGCCAATGATCATTATCAGTGAAGGGTCCGTATCCAAACACCCCCTAAGGAGACAGCGCTCCCACCCCATTCACCCTTCCAATACCCCCCCCCCGCTACCTGGAAGTCATTGTAGCTCAGCAGGTAAACACCCATCTAGTCTGGCCTACTCCTGTCGGTCACCTCAACCCTAGCGATGACCCAGTCCACCACCTCACCGTCTGTCAGTGCAGAGGGAGCGGGCTGTCCGGGGACCGAGACTCACATGCCACACAGCCCAGAGGTGGACAGATGCCATGGAAACAGCAGCTAGCCGATGGACCGGTGTAATAACGGTAAGGTTTGATTGTAGAGCCAGTGGGGAATGAGAAGAGGGTGTCTTGGTTGGCAGGTTAACAGGGCAGGTAAAGGAAGCGGTCGAAGGAATGGATTGATGGGTTTGAAAAATGGTTGTGGTTAAACGGAGAGAGTGACGGGGGGGACAGGAGGGAGGCACAGGTAGAGGGAGAGAGAAGGACAGGGATATAGAATGGGTGAGAGATTGGGAGAGGAAAAAGGGTCGATATAGTGTCATAACATAACGGTATACAGACCATGCAAACGGCCCAACCAAGAAGCTTGTAAGCCTTTTCACTTTCTGCTAACTAGCTCTGACAAAAATGCAACGGTGGTACATTGTTTGGTTTCAGATCTCTGCAAACAAATCTCTTTAGCGGGAAGATCAGGTACCCCCTCTCCTCATATCCCCCCCACCGCAAGATTAAACATTTTAGTTTGTACTCCTTTAAAACTAATCAAGCCTTTCAATAACTGAATCTGGTCTTCCAGCTGTAGGCAAACAGAGACGAAGAGAAACGTCTGGGGAAGAGTTTGTGTACACCATGCTCCTGAGGAAATGTTTGGGTCCGTCTGGTGAGGTAAGCTTAGCGAGGTAGCTAGACGTCAAAGGCATGCCCAAACTTGTAGTTAAATGTTTTATCTCAGCACACATTTAGCTGTATACCTGTTTTGATGACATAAATGCTTAAAACTCCCCAAAAGTGATACTGGATGATGAAGATTACCTCATAAAACCAAACATATAAAAGCGCCTAAGCCTGTCATTACCACACACCTTATTTTCCGTGTTCATCCCAAAAAAGGTTTTTTGACAAAACGAAACACAGTGTAGTAGGGCTCAGTTAGCGCTTTTATAAAACGCCATTGCTTTTGCTGTCAATAGCAGTTTCCAGCAGAATAGTCCTGACTTGATCAGCATTTGTGCCCTTTTGATATAGTAAAGGCCTCCACTAGCAGAGATAGATGTGTGTGTGTGTGTGTGTGTGTGTGTCGGCAGTACTAATCCCCAACACCATCAAAGGAGTCAGTAAACTGGATAGAGGCAAGTTTAAGGGAGGAACGGAGTGACACGAAAAGGAGCAGAGGAAAGGTTAAGGGAGGAGAGAAGGAGAGGTGGAGAGAAGAGGTTAACAGAGGAGAGGAGGAGAGGAAAAGGTAGGAGGAGAGAAAGGGAAGTGACCATTAGTGATCAGTCAGTAGTCCGACAGGCGGGGAGCCAGCGAGCGAAGGAGGTGGATCAGAGCAGAGCAGGAGAGTCTGATCTCATGCCTCCACTGGGTAAGACTTCTAGATCTGGTCTGCTCAGGTCTTGGGCTGGAAACCAGAAGGACTTACAGTTGAGGCATTCATCTCAAGTGGCGAAAGAGTTTGGAATACACAGTGTTGCTGGTTCAAATCCCTAAGCCAAAAAGGTGAAAACAAATGTCGTCGTGCCGTTTGAGCAGAGCATTTCAGCCAAATTGTTCTTGTAAATTCCCCTGGAAAATATGACTGTAGGATGACTGAAGATGCTCTTTAAGTAAAGGTTAAATTAAAAGTTGGGTTGTTTAGGTTTTCAGCAGACGGACAGAGACTCTGCTGTCCTGGCTTCATGGTTCCACCCTTGGGGTCCCAGGACAGAGAAGAGCTTTGACAGGTCTGAGTGGGAGCTGCCCTCCAGTAGAGCTGGAACAGCCAAGAGGCCAGGGGTGGCTGCACAACGTGTCTGTAGAGTTTGAACCTAGCGTGGGGGTAGAGAGCGGCAGTTCGCCCCGCTACTGTGGAAGTCAGCGTTGTGCAGACACAAGCTTCAACTGAAAGCCAGTGGCCTGGCGGAGCAGCGGGGCAAACTGTGGGGTTGAACACCAGGCCGGCCGCAGTATTCTGCATAAGTTGCAGGGGGGGTTTTTTTGGGGGTGGGGGGCCTGGTCGCCCCTTCACAACAGTGAGTTGCGATAGTCCGGACGTGAGATGGACTGGTTTGTGGAGCGTGAACCGGCAGGGGCGACTCTGACGCCCTCCCATCCGTCACTTGCCCCCCCCCCCGCTGGCGGCAGTCTCTCTGGACCACGGCCGGGCTGGCTGGGCTCCCGCTACATAGAGCAGAGCCTCACTAACATCCCCACACCAATGCGTCTGATCCTCCGCCAACCCAGAGACAGGGAGCCACCCCAGGGACCGACCTCCCCCGCCCCCTGGCCCAAACGCCAGGGGGCGCGGTGCCCAGAGCTGGCATGAACACACACGTGCAGACGTACACGTGCGCACGCGCACACACAGAGACGCACATGCCTGGCTCTGCCATGTCTGCCTCTGCCAGCAACCAGTACATAAACACAAGCTAGAGAGAGAGAGAGAGAGACAGACACAGAGAGAAAGAGAGCATCTCCATTGTGATGAGCCTAGTAATTAACGTGCGGCTGTGCATGTCGACCCTATGTGAGTGCAGCGATCAGGCGGAGTAGGCAGATTTCCCATCAGTCAGTAATTATGACACAGCAGGGCGAGTACTTCATTTAGCGCCATTAACCTGTGTGACTCATGATCATCACAGTGTAGATTCAGTATCACAGCGTTCAGGCACTGTTGATTAGAAGACGTTTCTACTACACACACGCACGCACGTGCACACACACACACACACACACACACACATGCACACACACTCACGCAAACACGCACACATGCAAACCGTTTGGTGAGGGTTTGGTTGCTCAGTTGTTGCTGCTCTCTCCGTGATAAGACTCACCCAGCCAACGGTGGTCGGGGTTCACCTCCACTGCAAATAGGTACTCTTTGCTTTTTAATACAAGCGCCTATTTGGCCAACAAAGATAGTCGACCCCCCTCCATCTCTCTCCTGCCTTTTATATTCTGACTTTGTTTACCACCAATTACATGAAGCTGGAGCTGCCTGCCGCTAGGCGCTAGCTGCTGTAGCCAGACAAGACGGGGGCCCATTCACATGCAGATGTCGCTAGGCTAAATCCCCGTCTTGTTTTGTTTCGGGATGGCTCATTTTGTTCAGGCACTGCCCCTCTCCCAACCTTCGCCACCCCGTGTTTGTCTCTCGTTGTTCAAGCTGCGAAAGAAACGCGACAACGAAAACGGAGGCGGTACAGAGATCTTAATTGGCCACACGGCGCTATATAATAAACCCCTCCACTCCCCCCTTCTGTCAATAGATGACTAATAAATATTCCATTGCGAATGTGAATCCTCATTCTCATCAACCCCCCTCAACTAAGCCCCTTCTACTTTGAGGTCGTCCCTCTGTTCACAATATCCATCAACAATAGGTTTGACGCGAGACACGATCCCCTGCTTCTGCTCTCTCACTCGCTTTCGCTCTCTCTCCTTTTCCGTATAATGAGGTTCGTCATCATCCTAAGAATTCATCCCTCACTATCAACCTGCCATATACCACAGCCCCAGATGCCTTATTGCTCGACTGATACATTCTGACTTGCATTGTCATAAAGGTGCCACGGTGGCGCCATAAAGGAGACAGCAAACACACTCGAACCATCCAAGTTTATCCTTTTTCTTCTATTTATGATCTGTGGCTTCCTTTCCCGGGCCAGACAGTGCTCCAACTTAAACCGTACTAGTGGTTACAACTCCTAATTATTTTATGCCCCTTGGTTCTCCGGGTACGGGACGACAAGAAAGTGTTGGCGGGAGAAGAAGAGAAGAGAGGAGATAAAAAAAGAAGAGAGAGAAGTGTGGTGATGATTGACAGCAACACTTCCCATAGGAACTCATTAAGGCTCCTGACTAAAAGCTAGTGGGCACGCTCACTCTGCTTTCCTCTTCTCTTCTCCCGCCTCCTCCACGGTTCTCCTCTTCTTTTAGTCCTAACATTTAATCAGACAGAAAGGGTGAGATAGAGAAAGAGAGAGATATAACTGAAATATCTCTGCAGTTGCATCGCCACAGAAAAGGGAGCAAACTGAACTTGCTGTGCTCTTTATCTCATCTGATCTGACGCTCGCTTTTTTTAAACACAGCGTTTTTTTCCTCGGCCTCCTCTTCTCCTTCATTTGGAGTTTACTCCAGAAGGGTTTCTGCTCTGACTGTCTGCTCCCTCTCTTGTCCTCTCTTTTCCCTCTCTCCTGGGCTACCGTGGAGGCAGTGGTGAGGGTTCTCAAAGTCTATTGAAGTGCTTCCGTCCACTGAGAGAAGTTTAAAGGAACATTTCATCATCATGTCGTACTGTAGATCTTACTGTAGAGACATGGCAGGTTTGAAACATTTGCTCCCCTTCAAAGTTTTGCTTCATCCATTAACAATATACCAGGCAATCTGCTTGTCTGTTCAAAATGTAGTAGTTGGCACATGCAGCGTATAATTTGAATTATATTTTTATGAGCTGGCATCACTTTGTCGAATGTTTAGAATGAAGTTCAGAGTTGGAAAAATACTGGAGTAGGTGTCAATTACGGTGAATTGCACCACTCGACCAGCTATTGAATTTCCTCACCACAATTGTAGACCACCAAAGAGGGAAAGGTGTGAAGAGATATATTCAATGCCCAGACATGACACAGTGTGTGACGCTGGCAATTATGACCTGCCAATTAAATGGAGAGAAAGACCGGGAGATGGATGGGAGAGATATAGCCCTCTAAGTTGGTAATCCGCCTTCAATTTAGGAGACGGTCAGACAGACCCTCAGAACATCGGACATGGTTCACTCACTGCTCCTCATTAGACATGTCTTGTCAGTGACACACAACGCACACATACACACATACACATACATTCCTTTTATGAGGGCCTTTCTGTCCCATTTGTACCAACGTGAGATTTGTTCATTCAAGGGGAACATGACTTATTTTTCCATTCAAACCTCGCAGCCAATGTAACATGTGGCCAGGGCTCCCATTCCGGTGTAGCTCGCCAACGTGTTCATCTGATGCAGTGTGCATCGCTGTATGTGTCCTGTTAGCATGTGCCTGTTAGCATGTGCCTGTAGGAGTAACATGTCTCTTCAAAGTTTGCGCCTTGCTGCGAGGTGTTGTTTAATCTGCTCACTGAATCTCAGTTCACTGTTGCTTGAGATGGAACAGAATCCCGTGTTGTAACGCAGTCTACATACTAGTACTATGAACCAATAGGAGGCTGTTGAAGCCGAGAGGGCAAAACCTAGGGAAGCAAGCGAGAGCCAAGCGTGAGCCTGAGAGACCCTACTGGGCAATATTGGCACATTCTAACATGTTTCTGTCACGAAACGGCTGCCATGTAGGGTTTTACTGAATTTGAGGTGAGCTACTTGGCTAACATTAGCACAAAACGACAACACTGTGTAGTGAGATCTCGTTCTTTCGGTCATGACCCAGCCTTCATGGCCATAGATGAGGGTAGGAACAAAAATTGACCGCTATATCGAGAGCTTTGCCTTCCGGCTCAGCTCTCTTTTCGTCACACCGGTGCGGTAAAGCGAATGCAATACCGCCCCTGCTGCTCCGATTCTCCGGCCAAGCTCCCGTTCCATTGTCCCCTCACTCGCGAACAAGACCCCGAGATACTTGAACTCCTTTACTTGGGGTAACGCCTCATTCCCTACCCGGAGGAGGCACTCCATCGGTTTCCTGCTGAGAACCATGGCCTCAGATTTAGAGGTGATGGAAGGAACACTTGAGGAACTCCTAAATCCCACTAACACGCCCTCTATAGTGGAGGCAGAGCTGGAGGCTGATGGGGAAGCATCGTCGATCTCCTTAGCAGAAGTCACTGAGGTAGTCAAACAACTCCACAGTGGCAAAGCACCGAGGATTGACGAGATCCATCCAGAAATGTTGAAAGCTTTGGGTGTGGGATGTCTTGGATGACACGCCTCTTCAACATTGCGTGGGAGTCGGGGACAGTGCCAAAGGAGTGGCGGACCGGGGTGGTGGTTCCCCTGTTCAAAAAGGGGGACCAGAGGGTGTGTGCCAATTACAGGGGTATCACACTTCTCAGCCTCCCTGGGAAAGTCTACTCAAAGGTACTGGAAAGGAGGGTTCGGCAGATAG
>JACXGI010003009.1:0-12505 GCA_016801175.1 Esox masquinongy | reverse complement strand
CCCGAGTGTGAAGCGGTTGGGATGAGGATTAGCACCTCTACTGCGCGTTCAATGACACAAAATGTGCTGGTCATTACAAACTGTCTACAAATGGAGCACACCACGCGGGAATGGGCAACATTGTTGGAATGAAATTGCCAGATAGTGTGTGGTTTAGTGTGTGGTTTTAACAGGTTAAGCCAATAGTGGGTAATCACGATTGGGGTGTTGTCAGGGTTGAGCTGGTTAGATGGAGCCAATGTTTTCTGACCTTTGTGAGAATTGTTTGTGACAGTTTGCTTCAGAGGTTTGTTTTTGCGAGCTACTCATAAAAGGCATATAGAGAGTAATGTAGAGTAATGTACTGTCGTATTAGCTTCTTGTAACACAAGTGGTAAATCGGTTGTAAAATTTGAGAAAAGCAATGGCCCCAAAGGACACAGGACTCTATCTTTGACTTTAGAGAAGCTTCTATTGAAAAAAGCATTTTGAGTTTTAGATGATTAGTTGATTAACTCTCCAACCATGTGATGTAGAGGCAGAAGAAGTGAGTTTTTTCAATGCCAATTCATGATCAATAACTGGGCTGAAATCTAACAACATTTGTCCAAATCTCCATCAGTCGTCTGTGTTATCTCCATCAGTCATCTGTGTTATCTCCATCAGTCGTCTGTGTTATCTCCAACAGTCGTCTGTGTTATCTCAATCAGTAGTCTGTGTTAGTGCTGTACATGTTAAGGACTCTTCTCTATATGTTTGCCGACAGTCAGTAATTTACTCCTCTGAAAATGTCATAGTAGGTCTTGCCATCAATTAACCAAGCATTCAATTAACCAAGCATTCAATAAATCAAGCATTCAATTAACCAAACATTCAATTAACCAAGCATTCAATTAACCAAGCATTCAATTAACCAAGAGCAGGCAGCATACTGATTGGGCGGCTGTTATTGCCCGCAAAGTGTGCTCTAACGTTTGTGCCCTACATGCTTCTTCATGCTTTGGTTAAAGTTATGGCAAATAGGCTTGGCAATACAGTCTGCTACCATTCTCAACAGTTTCCCATCGAGATTGTCTATACCTAGCGAAATTCTTAAGGGACAACCACCGTTTGTCCACCTTTCCCACACCCACTGGCCCACATTAAAAGCTGTATCTGTTTTTCATCAGTGGATATTTTAAGATTGTTGTCATTTCACATCGGAGCTCAACATTACCAGTGAAATACTCCATAGGCAATATTTGTAATAAAGGACCCATAAACTTCAGTGAAATATGGAAATGTAAAGTATTTGACTGTGTTGTGTAATTAATCTTGGTTTGGTAATATAATTCTTCTTCTATTTTTTACATTTTGTTAAATAATTTCTTAATTTAGCTAAGTAATGTCAACCAATGAGCACAGTCGTTTGTCACATTGGTCTGCATGTTTCCTTTGAAACAAAAACATTTTCCAAAGCATCATCAACCAGGGTGTTTGTGGTTCTCACAGTTTAACAGAAGCATGTTTGTCAATAACTGGCATGAATAGTTTAACAAGTACTTCTACATCTGGTCTCTGCCTCATACACATAAGATCAACATACTTTCTCTACATCTTCTACAAGAGCTCTTTGAAAACATTCTGTATGATCTCCTATAAATTACTTCAGGCCCTGCCTATGGTATTTCTTTTTCTTCTTCTTGTGATTGCAATCAAGTTATGATCACTGCAATCTAGTTCTAGAGATGCAGTTCTGGACATTCTAGAGATACAGTCCTGGGGCATTCTTCAGCCATGTTTGTATATATATAATCGATAGAGGTTGGTGAGTTGGCATCCGACCTATTAGTGGAGGTACAGCATAACAAATTGCGTGTACATCTAATAAAAATGTCTGAGAGATGTTGTCACGAGACAAATTCAAAGAGATGGTACGGGAAAAACTGTCAGAGGTTAGGATGTTGTTGTTGAAAACGTCCTCCATGGTTTTATCCACGATTACCACTATTTACGATCGTGTTTGGGCTGGGTTTTAAAGAGCCTAAAATAATTAATGATTTGAGCGATCATAAAAAACAAAACAATCTACTTTGGTGTTGGGCCAACGGTTAAATAAAAATGATTAAGAAGCAAGCAGAAGATCAATGGGAGTTTGTATCCTTCTCCAAATCCCCCTATGCTTTGTGTTTCCATTTGAAGTGTGAGAGTGAAGAGCTCACTCACTCTAAATCAAAGAGCTGTCAACTTCGCCGCGGTTACTGGAGATAAAATTATTAGGTCTTCAGTTGGCTTTTTTTCAGGGGCTTGAACTTCAATGGGCTACCATGGACTCCGCTGTCTCACTCCTGAATACAACTTTCTGAGGACGTGTTTATTTAAATATTCTGATTATTTTTTATTACGCTGAGAGGCAACAGAAAAACAATATAAATACAATCCTCAAACAAAACGACAGTGCAAAAATACACAGCGGAAAACAATAAAGTTGTTTCGCACTGTTCAAACCTATGTAAATACAGTACAAAACAATACAGATACAGAAAAAAAACCAATACAACTGGGCTGGTCCGATCTGTCAGCCTGAAGGCGCCAAGGGAATTTCCGAGAGTGCCGCACACGTTCGCGTCAAAGGAAAGTTGTCTCAAACATGCATGGAGTCGCCCGCTTAGTTCCTGAGTTGACGTCGTGTTAAGAAGAAAACTCGTCGAGATGAATGAGGATGAGATCGTTCCGTCAGTGTTGGCAGCAGGATGCGGTCAACGACTCAGAGCCGACGTGAGCACTCTGACAGATGCGCTCTGAGGTCACAAATGGCACACTACCCCCTGCATTGTGCAATACTACCTACAGGGCTCTGGTGAAACGTAGTGTACTATGTAGAGAATTAGGGTGCTGTCCGTAGTAACCCAATGAGCACAGACTGACACTAACAATAGCCAACAGCAAAAAAAACCCTCTTCAGACGTCATTGCCCAAATAAACAACTGTGTGTGTGTGTGTTTGTTCAAGTTATTGTGTGTGTGTGTGTGTGTGTGTGTGTGTGCTATTGTGTCTTGAGTGTTTTTTTTATGTCAGTGTCATCGTGTGCGACCATTGCTTTTGGCTGGAGCCTCTGTCCGTGCCCCGAAAAAGCCCTTCACCAATCAGATGGATTTCCCTGGCACGCTTCGGGAAGACCACAGAGGAACAAGGAAACCAATTCTGGGTGAACCGGGACCAGGCCAAAGCCACCAACCCCGTTGGTCCTCTCAGCCATAGGCAGAGGCAGAACAGCGGTCCCAGGCTTTTGTGGGAACATTTAGATGTGGTCTTCCGTCCTTCTTGTATACAGTGAATCCTAAATCTCCTTTATGTCTTTTCCTCTCTCCTTATTTTCCATCCCTCTCCACTGTTCCAACTTTCCTTTACCCTTCCATCTCTCCTCCACTCTCCACTCCTCTGCCTCCTCTCCCACTCCCTCCCTCTCTCCCTCTCTGTCACTCGGCCCATCTGGGCTGTCTGGTGTGGCGGGGAACATGCCCCGTCCCCTCGTCCCCCTGTCCTCCCTGTCAGGGGTGCTCTGCGGGGCCCTGTGGGGACACAAAGGGAGGATTACTGCAGCTGCCAGTCACACTAAGACCCTCAGCCAGCCCTCCGAGGGCCCAGCCCAGCGCCCATGTCCTCCTAAGCCCTCCTCAACGATCCTCGCTCTGCCACAAAGGGACATCATTAGACCAAACACAAAAGGGGCTCCTGCTCCCCCTGTCTTCTTATGGTTCTTAGGCAACACTGCAATCAGGAGCCGAAATATCACGATTAGGGGTGATGATGCTGGTTTGTAAATAGCGAAGGCAGTGTCCTCCGGTAGCGACTGGGAGGGGATGAGTATGGATGGCTCTGGTCCGTATTGACTAGAATAGTGCAAGAGGAAAATGAGCGTAGGTCAGCATAGTGATGTTTGCTTAGCGTTATGAAGTTATGTATTTTCTGTGGAGTTGGTAGAAAGATTACTTACGATGCGTTTTTTTGTTATTTAGGACTAATTAGAGGGTAAATCCGTTAACAAGCGTAACAAAAACATGTATGGTAGTCTTATTTAAGTTTCTTTGTGCAGATACTTCTATAACAATTTGATTTAATTTGGATGGTTAACAATGTCAAAAATGTGAACTTTAAATAAATAAAGCGGCAAGACGTTATTTATTAAGCTTTCTTAATTAAACATTACAAAGCTTTGTTTTAATTGGATTTTCAAAAAGATATCTCTCCATGTTGAGGCTCTTTGAAAATACCTTTTCTTCACTGAAATCATTACATTTGATCTTGAAATTAATTGGAGCAATACAAACACAAAGTATTCCCCACCCTTCACAGTGGAACTCAAACAGTTACAAGTACTCCACAAGGTTGGTCACGTCTGGTCTTCACACAGCTTTGTCGATTCAAGACATTGGGAAGAAACAGGCCTCTAATTGGGTTGAGCTGCTCTGCTGATTCGTGCAGGTTTGTGTTCATCCCTCCAGATCTGTGCCGATCCCTTACGATGGATCCAACGGAGAACCGGGCCCGATCCACTAACACACCACGCCACAGAGAAATACACAAGCAGAAACCCACAACTGGTGCCTGACACACGCATTGATGGAGCCGACACATCTCCAGCTTGGTCATTGTGGAGGTGTTGTCGCTGTACATCGCCAACCGACGTCTCTGTTCCCCTCCTTAGGGTGCTTGTAATATATACGTCTGCTTCCATAGCAACACGGAAGCAGTGTTTTTTCTACAGAGCTTTAAGTGTTCAGCCAATGCTGCCTTATCGGACACACATACGCCAAGTTGCACCACCTACCTCCTGTACCCAGAATGCACCATCGTAAAGATCAAAGAGTCAACTAGATTGATGTTTACATCAATACTTCTCAGGTATCCGTTACTGCGGTTGGGATCCAGAGGGAATCTCTGACTGGATGTTATGGCTTCAGCTTGATGTCTCCTGTGTGTCTCTCTCTCTCAGACACACGCACACACACACACACACACACACACACACACACACACACAATGTCCATTTCAGACCAAGACAAATCAGACAAGCTGTAGATGTGTGTGATTAAGGTTTTCTTGCCTTTTTTCTTTCTTCTCTCTAAATATCCTCAGCATCTTAGAGTATCTATTTTAGCCTCATTAACCAGACAGATCACTTTATTCACCAGCATTGTGGACATCTACTTTCAGTACAAAATGGTTTTGATTAGGTGCCAAACTGGCGGAATAGTAACAGCTCACAAAACCAACAGAACTCTTTCACAAGAGTTGGATTGTTAAAAATGCATTGGGACATTGGATGCTTTATGGTTTTTGTCAAGGAGCCTGACTTTTCCATATCACTTCTTTTATCATTGACCAGGGGAATGCTTATAACCTGAGAACCGGTCTTTGAATGCGTGGGATTAAAGGGACGATATAAAATCGTGACTCAAAGACTTGGTAAAAAAAAGGATGGGGAATGCCTTTAAAGTCTTGAAGTCTGAACCAGTGGCAGTCCACAAAGACAGGAAACATTCACATGCTTTATGTGGGGGGGGGGCTTTTGTCTGAGGAAACTAGTGAAAGCTTTGAGTCCAAACCCTGGAGAGTTATATCATCAACTTGGTAGTCTTTTTCTCTCTCTCTCTCCCTCGGTCTACAATGCCCTTCTCAGGCATATCAAAAGAAGACCGGCTAAATTGGACAGAGATGAAAACGCAAGTGGAGAACTACACATGTTTATGATGTGGACGCCAAGACAAAGTGGGGACGTAACCGACTGGAGGATAACATGGAGGATCATGGGAGGCTAAAACAGGACAAGCAGCAAGAAGAACCAGGATGTAGTCTACTGATGCACAGGCAGGACCACCCCTCTACCCACAATCCCTTCCCAACCACCTCCAGCCCCTCCTCTGGCCCCGCTTTCATCATTCAATTAGATTGTTTATTTACCCATAAGCCTGTCCTTCGGTGGTTGATGAAGACAGGATACAAAAATAATCTCAAGTAAATATTTATAGAACGCTGACTTTGCAAGCCGGTGAGGTAAAATTCCACGAAAACAGGGCGCTGGCTAAATCTCTCTCTCAGGGCGTATTGTGACTAGGCTTTATGAGGCAGGTGGCTGGGCTAGACGGCAGAAGGAAAGAGAAGAGGGAGTTTGGCGCAGGTTGATTTGTTAGGTTCGGACCGAACAGAGATTTGGGCAATGACCGTGCGGGTCAGTGTGTTCCGATGTCCTCCTGGCCAGCTTACAGTCTTACCTAGGCCCCCCACACGCAGCGCACACAGGAAGAAATACCACCTATGACCACTCACCGAACCTCAAGGAGACCTGCGAGGGAAAACATGACATTCCCAGTTTAGTGGCTGCCCCAAAACGAAGCACATGCAACCATGTAGAGACTGAAGCTGTCTTTGATCTCCTTGCAACCCAGACCCAGACCCACAAACACAAACACACACACGCGTGCATGTGGAAAGTCTCAAACGTTGACACAAATGAACTAATGCATGCTACGTGCACAGGCAACACACACAACTGATGTTACAGAATTGGAATATACAATGTATCATGAACTTTTTCCTGGAACAAAGTGTGACAGTTACTAGGAAATGTCATGATTTCATAAAAAAAGATGGGAATGGAAAAGTGTGTTTTAATTATAATCATCACGTATTAACAAAATTAATTACAGCATAAGTAAATGATATAATCATAGTCGTTGTGTCTATCCAAGAACATGGGCTATTCTTTTACTGCTTCAGTCTAGGCCTGCCAAGAAGAAATTACTCACATGTGAGGATCCCTTCATGATGGGAGAGAATATAAAGAGAAAGAGAGAGAATGGAAGAGAGACACAGAGATGTAAGAGAGGGTGAAAGAGAGGGGGAAGACAAGGAAAACAGGAGAGATAAAAAGATAGCAGGGGAGAAAGATAACGGGGAAAAAGAATGGATGAGAGAAAAAACAGAAAGAGAAAAAGAGGTATGGTACTAAAATGATTAAAAAATAAAAAATAAGTAACAGGCTAAAAAGGAGACAAAAGAACACAGTCAGGGTCGTCGTCGTCAGTCTACTGAGACACACTGGAACGGAGCCCGAGAAAACATCTGATGCTATTTAAATATAACAAAGCCAGGGTGCCTAACTAAACCTGTCAAATTGGCTGCATGTGCCTGTGACTGGAAATGCTTTTCCCCTCCAGTAACAACTCCTGGGATTTTAGGAGTTTCCTTACACACAGAGACACAGAGAGAAAGAGAGAGAGAGAGAGAGAGAGAGAGAGAGAGAGAAGGGGGGGTTGAGAATGATAGAGAGAGAGTAAGAAAGAGAAAAGGGTAGTGAGAAAGAGGACTTGACAGAGAAAGACAGAGAGTGAGAGAATCAATCAGTGGAATTCACTATCACACTCCAGTGACTGTGTTTGGTTAATACCCCAACAGACCAGTACACAGGGGGGAGGTATCAAACTAAATTGGTTAATGTGAATCTGTTCTGAGGGTGTGTTGCGGACAAGCTGTGTTTGTGGATTTGATGGCAGGCATAGAAAAACAATACTTCTTCGTGCAGGAAAAAAAAACCCTGACATGTACACAAAGAGAGCTGAAGCGCAGACACAAAGCGGGCCAGACTGGGTTGTGTTTCCTGTTTAGCCCTGTGTGTTGATGTGACAAGACACCCAGGGCCATACTCCTGGCCCTCAATCCCGGGGCTCTTTCTGTTTGATCTCACACACTCACACACACACACACACACACACCTACAGATCCACAGACACATGCACGTGGGAGAGGGGTTACGGAGGTGGCGGCTATGTGCTGTGAGCTTGATTACTGACTGGACGGGGGCCCCTGACCACTCAGCAGGTCAGCTCTGACCCTTGACCCCCCCACAGCAGGCCTTGACGCAACGTTCAGTGCTTTCTCCAAATAACACCGCTGGATGAAAGGAGATGACAGCCCTGTGTGTGAGACAGTGTGCGTGTGTGTGTGTGTGTGTGTGTGTGTGTGTGTGTGTGTGTGAGCGTGCATGCGTTAGAGCAAGGTTTTCCCCTTTGGACCTTGTGAATTTTGGTGCAACATAATGGTTTGAAGGAGAGGACAGGTAGGAGGACAGGTACAGTTTGGAGGTCAGAGGTGTGGAAGAGAGGAGAAACAATCTCGGCTAAACAGTACAAAGGTCGGAAAAAGAGACAAGACAGTCTCAACTAAACAGTTCAGAGATCTAAAAGAGACAAGACAATCTCAACTAAACAGTCTAGAGGGCTAAAAAGAGACAAGACAGTCTCAACTAAACAGTTCAGAGATCTAAACGAGACAAGACAGTCTCAACTAAACAGTTCAGAGGTCTAAAAAAGAGACAAGACAGTCTCAACTAAACAGTTCAGAGATCTGAAAGAGACAAGACAGTCTCAACTAAACAGTTCAGATATCTGAAAGAGACAAAATAGTCTCAACTAAACAGTACACAGGTCTGAGGAAGAGACAATTTCAACTAAACAGGACAGAGGTCTCAAGAAGAGACAGTCTCAACTAATCAGCACATAGATCTGAAGTAGAGACAGACAGTCTCAACTAAACAATTCAATATTTTACAGAGTTTGCTAAACACCACTGTCATCAGATTCTAAGGTCAAATGATAAGGTAAAAAATATAGCTTTTTGGCCTCAAAGACCAGAGGTGGGTTTGGCAAAAAAGGAGAATGGTCTTGCAGAAAAACCCTTCTCCCCACTAACCATCATAGATAGGGTGGATCTGTAATGTTGTGGGCTTTTTAGCTTCCAAAGGCCTTGGAAACCTTGTTAGGATACATGGCATTATGGACTTTAGCAAGTGCCAGAAGATTTTAGACCAAAATCAATTATCCAAAATAAAGACAATTAACTTTGGCAATGGCCATTCCGTTCTCTAACCTGAACCTCATTGAAAACCTGTGGAGTGAGCTGAAGATGAGAGTCCAGAAGCGAGGACCAAAGACTCAGATGGATCTGGACAGCTTCCCCACTCATCACGTTATATGAGAAGACTCAGTGCAGTTACCCTGGCAAGAGTAGGTTCCACAACTTAGTAAATGCACGGGTGCCAATAATTGGGAAACATTTTTGAGGAGAATATTTTGTTACGACTATTTTTTATGAAAGTTTTTTTTTTGAAAAATGAACCTCAATCAAAGTTTGGATTTCTCTAATATTCTGAGAATAAAATCAAGCTGATAAACAACAATTGCATTTTTCATAGCTTTTTTTCTTTGCTCCTATTGATCAAAGGTGCCAATAATTTGCAAAGGCACTGTAAATAGACAGAGCACTGATAGGCACACAAAGATACAAAAAACAAAGGTTCAGGTTATTACACATAAACAATAAAACATTTTTGAATCCTTTCATTTATCAGCAGTTGTTTATCAAACTATTTGAAACTTAGTGTACGCATGTTTAACATTCGTGGCAGGGTTGTGTCACAAATAAAGTTCATTTTGGGTAGTAACTTTGCAAATATTGGAGCATTTTTTACACAAAATATACGCAATGTGTAAACTAATCTTAAAACAACCTGGCTACCAATCAAGCTAGACAATAAACGGGTTAAAAGATGATCCATCTACAAAAAAAAAGATCTGGATCCAGCAACGTCCTCCGAGGTCTCGTCATCCCGCTGCTGGGAAGGGAAGATGTTAAGAGGAAGTGGAAACCCATTGGAGGGGCAAGTCATAAGGGAGGGATCTCCAGCATTCTCATCCAATGGGGTTTTGAGAAAGAGACTGTCACTGTCAGCCAGTCTACTCCGTTCCAATCACAGCACCTGGGTCAGCCAAGGGTTAATCTGCCCATTTGCCTGTACAAGAGAGAGAGGAACAATGCCCTGCACTGTGTGTGTGTGTGTGTGTGTGTGTGTGTGTGTGTGTGTGTGTGTGAAAGTGTGATTCAGAGAGAGAAGGAATGTGTGTGTGATGATGTGTGTGTGATGATGTGCCGTAGGCTTGCGGGGGCAGCTTTGAAACAGCAGCCCACAAAGCAGCAGTGCAGATGTGGACGTGTTCCGTCACCGTGGAGTGTGTGTGTGTGTGTGTGTGTGCGTGCACAACTGTGTCTGTAAAGCGAGGAGTGGTCCTCTGCATACACACACACACATACACTTATTTTTTAGAATTTGCTTTCTGAGTAGGATCCGAGCATCACAAGATCCCTCTATGTACGCACGTTCACGAGCACAGACAGCAGCTCCCACTCCACCTGACAGCTAGATGGCCCATGTCAGCTCAGAGCAGTACCTTCACAACCACTTTGCCTTTGCCAGCCAGGCAATCTAGAGGCCACGGACTGCAGGACTGTGTGTTTGGCCAAGGCTGCCCAATATCGGTGTCTTCCTGTGACGGGCTGGTACTTATAGAGCTATTCTTTAAGGGTTTACTCCGTTGTACTTACCGAAGGAGCATCCCATTTACAAAATGAACACCTGCCTCCGGCCTCACCTCGACAACAACAGTGTCTTGTTTATGAATTGGTGCCGTTGCTTAGACCCGTCTCAACTCCGTAGCAACCAGGTTGACAAGGTGGCCAGGTCTGGCGGGGTACAGGCCATGGGGAGATGACGAGCGGCAGACACGAACAACGCGTGTGACAGACCGCTGCATTCAACTCCGCTTCCCTCACGCCTTAACAGCAAAGGCGCGTCTCAGCAAACAGCGTCATTCTGATACGTGCACTGGGATACGGAGCAGTGAGCTTCCGGACTGTCCACCGCTTCTGTCGCTGTACCAGTCCGATACTGAGGAGTGTTGGCCGCCACGTAGGACGAGGTGTTCTGTCAAGGACTGACGCCTCCGCGACTGGAAGGAGCCCTCCCGCCTACCGGTGTATCAGAGGCGCTACTTCTGAAGGCTAGGACCACGCAAAGCTTCCTTAGAAGTTGGTGTGATCCTGTGTGAAGGGCGTGGTGTGCCACACATACTTGCGTCCATGCTAGTCCCTGGGCACGTGTCTGTTTCTGTGACAACACTTCCCTTTGGAATTTAGTTGTTTTTTTTTTTTCCCTCAAGGTACACCTCGGTTTAACAAATCAAAAGAAACAAAAAAACAAAAAGGTAAGCATTGCATGACAACCGTCGCCCCCACACCCCCACACCCCTCCGCCCCCCGCTCTCTTGCTCCATCAAGGGGATAATTTTATTTTAATAACAGCACGTCTCTCAGCCAGTCTCCTGCCGGTGTCTACCATAAATCACTAGATCACAGGTCTGATTCTTCAGTACTGGCCCTGGTCTTCGCCACGCATCCCGTCCCATACCCCCAAGACACTTTCCTCAACTTAAAGATCCACTTGTCTTCAACCCCGCCAATCAAAGAGGACTACAAATAATCACTCATCTTCACCTTAGCACCTCCCCTCCGTTTAGATTTCTTTATGGTTGATAAATGGGGAACCTTCTCTTTAAAAACTTTAAGTGCACGTCTCTTTTCATCTTAATTAGATCTTTGTTTCCTGTCGTTTATTTTGGAGATAGCTGCGAGCGTAGAACTATAATTTATAGATCACGGGGAGTTGTTATGAGTGCAGCAGGTGGAATCTAGGAGGGCTGAGTGCTCAGTCTAGTGCCAAAATTCTATACCGGTACAGAGAGGATGTGGAGTCCCCCGGATAGAGTTAGCAGAGTTGACAAGCAGCCTAAGTGAAACACCAGGAATTTTTTATAAGAAACGCATGCAAATATGTACACTCACACAAGATTGAGTAATTTCTCTTTGAAGTGTCTTCATTCACTTTTTTTTTAAGGATAGCAAAAAGAACTGAGATTAAAATAGATCTATAGAGAACCTTGACCGATTAACTGGTAATCAGTATTTTTTCCACAGCTGAAAAGCCGATATTTCGTCCAACACAACGCAAATGATTGTTATTCGGAACACTGAGAAATCAAGCCGCCCACCAAACAGTACACACGTTTTGGATTAAATCCCCTGGAAATGAGGTAGACCGGGTGGGTGAGAAGTGCCACAGGACTTCCAGGGGTGGCACTTAACATTGTTGAGGTTGTTTGTCTTATCTCTTGATTGCCTCTTTTCCGTTTCTACAGTTGTAGTATGTCACAGATTAATTCTGATGGTCCATCCTATCTCTCTACTGATTTCTTTGTGAAATAAATGCTCACATTGTTGTCTCTTTCTATTTGTTTGGTAATTTTTTTCACCAAAACTGCTTCATAATAAAACATATTTGGAACTTAATATATATAACCTGTCATGCCTAGGTTATATGTATGTACGTATGTATATGTATATATATATATATATATATATATATACATAGGTTTATTTATATTTATATACTGCACACAGCATGTCCATGTGTTTGTCCCAGGTTTCATGAGCTGAAATAAACAGAAATGTTCCATATACACTAAAAGCTTATTCCTCTGATGTGAAATGCATAGAAATGGGATGAATCTAATATATTAGTTACACGAACTGTAACTGACATTGTTTCATGTTGCAGTTATATTTCCGTTCAGTGTATATATATATATATATATAT
>JACXGI010003008.1:24314-67089 GCA_016801175.1 Esox masquinongy | reverse complement strand
TATATATATATATATATATATATATATATATATATATATATATATATATATATATATATATATATATATATATACACATATATATAGGGTGTGTGTGTGTGTGGGTGTGTGTGTGTGTGTTTAACTGTTACAATGCCATAAGGATTCAGCGAGATAGTTTTTCAAAGCAGGAACCAAATCTTGCAGCAACAGGAAATGTGGGTTATTTTCTGATGTTTCATATTCATATTTTTGTAGAGCAATTCCAGTCTAAAATATCTGGCTGTAATTGAAATATAAGCATTATAAGCCTTTTTAAACCTTGAAAACACTACATCGCAGAAAAACTCAAACGCATCAGGGTGATCAAATTAAAAACCCGAATGTGTAACATCTGAGATTGTTCTTTGATCAAATACGAAAATATTTCTTGGATGTTGGGCCATGTCCGGGGCCTCCCTTGGATAAGGCCACAGTGTTACTGGACTCAACCCCAAGGATTTACGCTGCTATATTATTGTGCCAGGAGAGTAAGGGGGTAGGGTGTCTAACTGTGCTTGTGTCCTGTTCCGTTTAAACTTAGAAAGATATGAGTCCTTGGACCACACCTAGGGACTACCAGGCCCGAAGGACTTATAGCTGTCCCTGTCCGAAATCCTCCTGGTGTGTTGCAGATCAAGTTGCTGACGTTGCCTGGCGATTGCGGATGCCACTCCGCTGAACACTCCCGATTGTCCCTGTCTTTGTCCATCTGGTCCTGCATCTTGATTATGTTTTATAGACTCTGGACACAGCCTACATGCATTTATTCATTATTACAATTTGCACTCTTAAAATGTTCACCCGGTACAGCCAGAAGAGGACTGACCACCCCTCAGAGACTGGTTCCTCTCTAGGTTTCTTCCTAGGTTTTGAACCTATTAGGGAATTTTTCGAGCCACTGTGCATCAACCCCGTTGTTGCTTGCTCTTTGGGGTTTCCGGCTGGGTGTTTGTAAAAGCAATTTGTGACAACTGCTGATGTTAAAAGGGCTTTATAAAATAATTGATTGATTTAGCTTAGCAGCTTATCTTTACCAGACGGCTTCCAAACATGACAATCAACAAAAACACCCTTATAAATAATTAATTGTTGTATTGTTGATAAGATAACATACCGCCTCTAACTGAAACCGATGTTGTCGTTTAAAATGTTCACGTCCATCAAGCTTCTTTGCTTTTCTTCTGAACAGCTGCCCTAGCGCTTGAGGAAGTGAGGGTCTGTAGTCACGGTGAATCACAGTGACATCCGTTATAAGTGACAGATACATCGCCTTGTTGAAGCAATGTCTGTAAAGACAGAAAAGGATCTACAGCCTTATAAAAAATGCATCTTTATTGTTTTCTTTATCATTATTTTGAGATTCACCCTCAGTGCCCTCCTTCAGGATTGTTATCAATGTAGAAACTGTGCTGTCTGGGTCCAGCAATTTAACCAGTGGCACATTCAAACCCCTCTCCTGAAAGATGAGGTTTTGCAGGTTCATGGCTAGCATTGAGTCAAGGCCTAAGGCAGAAAGAGAAGAATCGTTATTCAACTCCATCTTGTCAACACCGATGGTTTCGCTGAGTACAGATCTTGCAAATTCACTTGGGGAAGTAGAAGCGCTGTTCTGTCCCGACCGGGACTCTTTCAGTTTGGCTTTTTGTATCGCCTCCACAACTAAGGAAGTCATTCGCATGGTCATTGCTGAATTTTGAGCCATCACATTGTTTCTCATGTTTTTGAAGTTAAACTTGCAAATAGCCTGTTGGGGTTTGTTCATCTTTAGGCATTGTTCCAGACTTTTGTGAATCTCTGTAACATCCATAACCATCAATCCCTTTGCCTCTAGTAATCTTTGGATATTATCCTTGTTCAGCAGGAGACCAACATTCAAAGCCCCCCAGTTGATGGACTGCGCGGCAAGTCCATTTCTTCGTCTATAATGGCAGAATATGTCCAAGAATGAATTGGCTGCTGCATAGTTTGTCTGTGAGCCATTGCCAATAAAAGCTGCAACAGAGGAGTAGCACACAAAGTAATCTAACTTACAGTCTTTTGTAGCGTTGTGTAGATTCAGAGCCCCGTTCACTTTGGGCTTCAGGACTTTCTCATACAGAGATTTGTCAAGGGTTTCCATCAGGCCATCGTGCAGGACGACAGCACTGTGAAAAACCCCTTTTATTGGACAAGAGGGAAATTTCTGTCTGATGTGATAAATTACTCTGAGTACCTGATCAGAGGCAGAGACATCACATCCCATACATGTGATATGGACATTGTATTTTGTCTCCAGATTGCTGATCTCCTGCTGTATATCTGGCGTGGGGTTACTTCTGGATAGTATGATGATATTCCCTCCCCCTTTCTGAGAAATGAACTTCACAGTCTCAAATCCCAGCCCAGTGAGACCACCAGTGACAATGTACAGAGAGTTCTTTTGGAAATGTCCGTTTGGTTTAGGCAGCAAAGGAATGCTGGATATTGCGTGGTTATCATCTTTGCCTAGTACCACAATAGGCAGGGTCTCTAAATTAAAGTATGATTCAGATTCCTTAACAGGCAGAACATTGATGCATTCTGATGGCACTTTCTGAAAGGTAGAGCTTTCCAGCACAAATAATTTCTTGTCCAATTGCATGGATTTAAGCCAACAATAAATGAGTGGCTTCTGGGCTATTAATGATCCCTTTCGTATGATGCTGGACATGTGAAGGGTTAACATTTGAACAGTATCATTCACACTTTGAAAAACGCTCTTTGTTAGCAAGCCTTGGGTTTGGGAATCACAGACAAGGATGATGTGTTTGACGCCAGGGAACTTGCCTGCATTTGCCAACAGAGATTCATCAAACGATGGTAGGAGGACAAATGCATCCATTTTATCAGCATTTACAAACAGCTCTTTGGACTGTGACCCAACAATGACATTCCATCCTGATTGATTTGCTGTTTGGGTTAAGACACTTACTAGACCAGAATTAGGAAAGGAGGAGACAATGCCCATTGTTCTCTGTTGTTTGATTCTCGGTAATGCTCTGTGTAGAATATCCCATGCCAGCACAAAGTAGGAAACACATGGAGCCTTGTTGAGAAATGGGAGTGTTTTTGTTTTGTAGCAGGCTCCTTCAGGAATCATGATCACAGATGATGCAGGAACAGGATAACATGAGACTACCCGGTCTCCCACTTTCAGTTTGCTCACCTCTTTCCCTACAGCTGTGACAGTGCCACTAAAGTCAAGGGCCAAAAGCTGGTGGTTCTGAGATGTGTGTTTGTTCCAGTACATTGTCTGACCAAAGTTGAGATCTGCGACAGTAACAGGGTAGAAGTCTGAGGAATGAACACAAATCTTACTGAGCTGAATCTCCACCGATTTCTCAGGGATGTCTTTTTTCTTAACTTCGCAGCCAATGGCAGACAGGCTAATTGTTCTGTAGGGATCAGCTGTTTGAAAGATACATGACTCAGACATTGAAGAGTAAATACTTCTCTCAGAGCTCTCATTAGTTTCCATTGAAGTATGTACAATTTCAGATTTAAAAATCAGGCCATCTTTCACAACCAGCTCCTGGTATTTGCTGCAAGGGTATGACATTAAAACCTGAGACAAAGCTCTGATGTCCTCAGTACAGACAGAATTGATGTCAATTAGCTGGAAGGAAAGATCTGGCATTTCTGCAGCACATGCTCTTATCATGCCTGAGAGGACAAATCCTGGGCTGATGCGGTCCACTGTGTTTTCTGCTGAACGGTAGGTTATTACTCGTATAGCGTTTGGAAAATGACTTGCCCTTAGTTCCAGGATTATTTGACGGAACATTTCGCAGCTGTTTAGCATAATCTCCAGGACCTTCTCAGTTTTGAGTGCTGTGAGGTCTTCCTCGCCCCAGACAAACAAGACTTCTTGAATGCTTTTCTTGATATCTGAGATCTTAAGGTTAGCAAGAAGTGTGGGAAATTCACGACTCAAGAATTCCTTGGCACGTGCAAAGGAAATGTATCTAGACTCTGTGCCCAAGTGTTGCTGAATGGCTTTGGAAACGCTATCCTGGTCAGAAAAGACTATGGCTGTTGGTGCCTGAGAGGACCTAATGTCCTCTGAAGCCATCCTGAAGTCATTGTGGAAGAAGTATTCCTCAACTATACTAGAATGAATGTTAAGATACTTAATTATCACATTCTTAAGCTCAACTAGAACTCTTCCCTTTTTGTCTGTAAAACAACCACATATTTCAAAGTGATGGACTCCTACATCAACTGCCCTCACATAAATAATCATTTCCTGTTGCAGAGGTTCAAAGACAGTCAGACTGCCTATTTTGGCTGGAAACCCAGGCTTGGCAGAAAACCCTTCTGACACTGTAACAGGAGCAAGTTGCATCAGGAAGTCCAGTACCACAGGGTGAATGCAGTAATCATGTAACTGAGACTTCAAATCCTCAGGAACAGTGACAACTGAAAAAGCCTCCCTGAACTCTTCACAGTAGTGCACATCGCTCTTGTTTTGGAAAACAGGGCCATACTGAAACCCACCATGACCCTTGTTGTAAAACTCCACAGAACTCACCACTGACTGGCATCGTTCATAGATAGCACTTAGAGAAATGTTTTGCTCTTCAACTTGCAGTCCTGGCTTATACACTATTGTCCCTGATGCATAGGTTGAGGAGGTAGAGTGTATCTTAACATGTGTTTCATTCTCTGCCGTTTCAAGTTGCACCTTCATCTCTGGTGCATTTTTGGTGAAGACAAATGGACTTAGAAAGCTGATGCTGATTTGCACTCTGTTGAGTGGAACCTTTGGTTTAACATTTAGCATGAAAGCTGACAAACCCATCTCAGTATACAGTCCACCAGGGACAATGGCAACACCATTGTGTTTATGCTCATGCAAGTAGGATACTGAGTCAGAAAACAGATCACAGCTGAAGCTATTGCCCTCACTTCCTGTCTGGGTTAGCACAGGATGAGTTTGTACTCTGTTCATCCTTGATGCAGGAATGATAACATCTTTCTTGGTTGAATCAAACTGATAAACCGGAAATGGCGTTGGCGGTGTCTCTCGCCCTTTGTAGAACTCTTCCCAGTTTACCTGAACCCCCAACTCAAACAGCTTGGACACAGTGTTCAACATTGTCTCATGGTCTTTATCTTGCTGCACTGAGGTGAGCACTTGTGTCTCATTTCCCAGAGTCTCCTGGATGTTCCTTTGTAGGGCCCTTCTAGGGCTTATCTCCACAAACACCACATTCGTCTTTCCCCTGGTTGCTGATCTCACTGCCTGTTCAAATGAAACTGGCTCTCGAATGTTCTTGGCCCAGTATTTGCCTGTGCTGAAGTCTGTCTGCTCTGCCTCTTTTCCTGTCACTGTTGAGAACAATTTTGACTCAACATCATTGACCCTTAAAGTGCCAATACTGTCTTCAATTTGAGAGAGGATAGGATCCATCATCTGGCTGTGGTATGCAGCAGGGACATCAAGGAAATGGAGGAACAGATTCTTACTCTGGACTGAGCTAGTCAGCTTTTGATGTAGATTGTCTATAGCCTCTGCATCACCTGAGACGGTACAGGAATGCGGACTGTTGAAGGCTGCAAGGCAAACCTTATTTGAATAGGAGGGAAGGAGGCTTAAGACCTCTGCCACTGCCATGTTACTGACCACAAGCATTTTCCCTCCTGTGACCTTACTTTGCAGAGTACTGCGGAAGTAGATCACCTTCACCGCATCCTCAAGAGACAAGAGACCTGAACAGTGGGCAGCAGCCACCTCTCCGACAGAGTGACCCAGAATGGCATCAGGTTTGATGCCCCAGTGCTTGAAAAGACTGGCAATGCCAACCTGGATGGCAAACAGAAGGGGCTGGACAACATCTGGTTTTGAAAAGTCCTTATTCTCAGACTCACTCTCAAGTCTCTCTATGAAACTCAGGTTATTGAACCTTTGGAAGAGCACCTCAACCTCCCTGATCTTCTCTCTGAACACAGGCTCATGTTTCAGGAGCTGCTTGCACATGCCATGGTAAGTCACACCATTACCACAAAAGACAAATACTAATCTTGGATCTGAATATGAGGGGATGAAAGTTTTACTCAGGGTAGATTTGAGTTTATCCTTTAGATCCACCAGAGAGGAAGTTCTGAAAGCCTTCCTGTATTTGTGTTTTAAGTGACTTCTCCTGCAAGCGGATGTGTATGCAAGAGCTTCTAGATCTACTTTGTTGTCTTTGTCTATCTGTTCAATTGTGTGCTCCATCATCATAATAATTGACTTTTCAGAACTTGCAGTGAGTACAAAATACTTGTGTGAATTCCTACCATTTTTTTCAGAAAGATGTGAGTGCTTGTGTTGTTTGACAATAACATGAGCATTTGTTCCTCCAAAACCAAAGTTATTTATCCCTGCAACCCTTTCAACAGAATTGACCCACTTTTCTGCTTTTGTGGGAACCTTAATATTTAAGGCTTTAGCATCAATACTGGCACTGTCCTCAGAATAGAAGAGTGAAGGGACAATGGTTTCATGCTTCATCATTAGGAGTACCTTGATGAGCCCTGCCACTCCAGCTGCAGATTCTGTGTGACCGATGTTGCCTTTCACAGAGCCGATGCGGAGTGTCTCTAAACCTGGAGGTCTGGCTTTGGCGATTACTTTGGAGATGCTGCCAGCTTCTATGGGATCCCCCACTGGAGTTCCAGTCCCATGAGCCTCTATGTACTGGACAGCTGACAGGTCCGACTCTGAATAGATACTACGAAGAAGATCCTCTTGCTGGACCATGGATGGCTTGGTGATTGGACTGACTGTGTGGCCATCTTGGTTTACTGCAGTTTTTGTAATGATGCCCCAAATATTGTCATTTTCTTTGAGAGCCTGTGTAATTAAGAATTACTGTTAAATATCGCACATAGTCTTAGAGAAAACTTGTAAGCCATTCAAAGAACTGCCCCCTCCCCACTTTCAGGCCATGCTCATATTTCTACTCCAGGTAAACAGGAAGTGGGTTAGGGTTCGATGGCTCCGCATTGTATGCTAAATTACTGATTTCTTCAAATTTAAATGTAAAATATTTACTTTTTTCAGTGGCTTCAGCAGAAGAACCCCACAACCCTCTCCTCTGCCATAGCCGTCTGCTCTGTTGGAGAAAGGCTTGCTGGTGCCTTCAGGCGAAATCATCTTTGCCATGCTGAGAGCCACAAAGACAGTTGGCTGTATGATACAGCTCACACCCCCACAGAGAGTCATCTCACAATCACCTGATAAATGAAAAACGTAAAAAAATATGCATGTCATATCATCCAGTGTATGCTGTATACACCCATAACATATATATATATATATATACACATACACACACTGTTCAAATATATACAGTGGATATCGTAAAAGTTTTTATTTTTCATTTTTCCCCCTTGAAGATTTCAGTTTGTTTTTCAATTGAACTGTTCACATTATAGGTCACATTAAAAGTGGAAACATGATTTCTTTGTCTCATTCTTTTACGTCACAAGAACCTGGCATTTTAACAGGGGTGTGTAGACTTTTTATATCCACTGTATACATCTGTTCACTCAAGTTAATGGGTAAGTTTGTCCAAGCTTTTGACAGGTACTGTAAATATACAAGCGGCCTACATATCTACATTGTCATAATGCATGATCGGAATTATAGATGCATAGATCAGGGGCTATTTTTTTATTATTATTTTTTTTGGTCAATTTGAAATTCGGGGCTATAGCCCCGGACGCCAAGGCCTAATGATGCCACTGAGCGAACATACAGTATGTCTTTCTTGTAAACCTGCTTTACAAGAGCATGTGTTGTAATAGCATACAATGTAAGTTCTTTCCTAAGAACATCTACGATCACACAGCAAAGTTGTAGCTTTCTAAATAGTAATTTATAATAATTTACTAGGCTCAAAAAGGTCACTTACGAACGATGTACAAATATATTATGCATGAATGGAAAATTTTTTTCATCTAATATCTAATAGTTACAATCATATCACACTAGCTTATGTTTTTGATTGATTAGAGCTGCAATATTATAAATCACAAATAAATTGGCACATTTTAAATCACAAATAAATTGGCACCTTTGAGCTAATGTGAGCTTTTTTCATTCAAATATCTTGGTTACAACCAAACTACCCAGGCAGTTTGTGGTTTGGGGTGCAGTACTTTACAGTTTGGCAATAATCATGGATAAATGGTCAAGTTTAAGCTATTGTCCAATGGATCGATTTGTGTGTGATTGACTGTAGCTTGCTCTGCCCTGTCTCATCACC
Source organism: Esox masquinongy (assembly GCA_016801175.1). NCBI lineage: Eukaryota > Metazoa > Chordata > Actinopteri > Esociformes > Esocidae > Esox > Esox masquinongy. Next base: position 58,795 of record JACXGI010003008.1, on the reverse strand, counting down.
ATCATGTTTCAATGTGCTTTGAGTTGCTGGTCAGCGGGCTGGGTGGCCCTCAAAATACGTTAGTCATTTGGCACATTTGGTTGCATCTTACTCAAATGCCTCTCTTTTTTAAACCTTGCCCTTTCTGTTCCTCCTTTTCTCTTTTTATTATCTATCTCTTATCAGTCACTTGTCAGTCTGTCTCTCTGGTGTAAGTAAAGACTTGACACCTCTTTGGCCTTAAAAGGGTGGGATTTAAGTTTGTATTCAAGTTGTGCAGAGAATAAAATGTGTGTCCCTTGGCATGTCATAACTCGTTCCCTTCCTCAGGGAACCAAAATTATATTCATACTATTGATTGGCAGAATGTTCCATGCACTGGTAATGTAAATACAACGCATTACCAACCTTATAAATACGATGCATTACCAACCTTGTAAATACGATGCATTACCAACCTTGTCTGATGGCTTGACAAGCAAAGTGAAGTGCAACCAGGGATGAAGAGCAGGCGCTGTCGATGGACACTGAGGGTCCAGTGAAGTTGAAGACGTAGGAGACGCGGTTGGCTGCTATACTCATAGCTAGTCCCGTGCCCGTCCAGTGGTTGATTATATTTGGGCTGACACCTCCAGCCGATTGCTCATAATCTCTGTTCATTAACCCTTAAAGAAAACAGACAAATATTTAACTAGTTGAACAGAACAACAATGTAAGTTATTCAGTTTGGATACTGAAGTATTGGTAAGCTATAGTCTGTCCAGCCAAGCTACAGTATAGACTGTCCAGCCAAGCTACAGTATAGACTGTCCAGCCAAGCTACAGTATAGACTGTCCTCTCTGTTAACACACATCACGTGGTACCGGTGCATCCAGCCTGGAACCAACAGAATCCTGGACAGATTCTTTCCCTGAGCAAGTTAAACAGAGGGCTGCCTGAACTACTGACATTACTGACACACATCAACTCTGTACTCCCTGCATTTAACCTGGATGTGCTTGTCAGTGTTTTACAATTTTTATTCATCCTTTATTTTTATAATTTTGTTATAAAATGTTATTACATTTTTATCAGAAAACATAGTAAGAGCATATTACTAAATGTCAGATGATATTGTTCAACTTACCCAAATACACCCCTGTTCTGGTGCCGCTGGCCTTTTCCATTGGAATCCCAGCATTTTCCAGAGCTCTATATGTACACTGAAGAACTAATTTCTGTTGTGGGTCCATTTGTTCCACTTCATTCTCAGTGATGCCAAAGAACTTGTGATCAAATTCATTGAACCTGTGAAAATTACAAGTAATGTTATTTTGACTAATATCGGGTGACAGCCTGTTAAAGGTCAAGAGGCAGTTTTTATTTCAATATTAGTCTTTTCTAGGAGAAAATTAAGTACTCTATATACTTGAAGTAACTGTTATTTACTTGCTTACCCATCAATGAGCGCAGCCTTAGCTGTGCATGATTTTCCCACTTTGATGTTATCAGGGTCGTACCACAGGGAAGAGTCAAACCTCTCCTTTGGAATCGGCACTGCACAGTTTTTCCCCTCAAGCAGAACCTTCCAGAAATTGTCAAGCCCTTCCCCTGTGTGGACACATTCAGTACATGTTGTTACGAACCTTGTGGCTCTAGCAGTCTAGGGTGGATGGCACAGAGACCCGTAACATAAAACTCATGCAAATTAGTGTAGTGTAAATGAACAGTGAGAACAAACGACACAGACAACCAAAGCTACCGTCAAACATAAAACGTTTATTATAAACACACGGTAAAGGGGGTAGGGAAAAGGGGCTGAGCTGGACCCAAGAAATGAAATAATAATGGTCAAACACCCCTAAACTGAACTTGCCTGCTTCAAGAACCGCTTAGCTAACTACTAACCAATACAAACATAGTGGGTGGTCCGCTCAGTTCTAACTAGTGTTTTAGACAAAGTTTTCCTACGGGTTGTGTAAGCCCAAGGGCGACTTGCTAAAAACCCCTTTTCCCAGGGACACAGGGACAAACAAAAACACACAGGTTGAACAAGGACTAAACAGCACACAGCAAACAACTGACTAGACAACACCAAACAAAACAGCACGGCAATACATACTCACATGAAACAGGACAAAGTGAGATGCATGTGCTAAACTAAGTGATGTATGCATGTATGAAAAAAGTGTCCGTCTATCAAAAAGGGTATGTATCTCAAGAGTGTCTATGTCCATGTGGGGTAAAAACAAAAGAGTCTCTCTGGGAGAACCAACTGACTGGGTTTTTAAACCAGGGATGTGTGATGCGATTGGGTAATGGAAAAAGGAACAGATGGTGCAATTAGGAGGGGTGTCCACCGATTGGTCCACCTCAGCAGTCAGGCGCTGCACTCATGACTGCCAGGTGGGAAACACCAACGAGCACAATCAGTAACATAAGAGACACCTGGGGAAACGGCAGGAGGGGAAAAAACACAAACTCGCATACAGGGTACCTGCATGCGTAACACGTTTCATTACTAAAGTTAGCAAGTTCATTTAACAATAGTTGTTCTATAATTCATATTCTGAACTATAATGCCCTTCATGAAATGTATTTTGTCTCTATACTTTCAATGTTTGGATTTTTAATCAAACAATTATTATAACGTAGAAGTGTACAGTACATACTGGTTTTACCATTTAGAAATAACACATTTAATGCTTACAGGGCCTTTAGAAAGTGTTCAGACCCCTTCACGTATTAACATTAGCGCCTGACATTCATGATTTTGTGGTTCACTATTTCAGAAAATAAACCAATAAAACTTATTATAATTATCATACAGAGAATGAAACAATGTACTGTATGCTACCCTCTGCTTATTGGTTTATTTATGGTATAAAGTCAAGTCTTTAAAATACATAACTGCCTCTAAACTGGAAAAGCATTTTAGGTACTTTACAAATATGAATATATACCAAACTCATATGAGGTTTTAAAAAATAGTTTATATTTGACTAAACATTCCATGGTATGGCAATCTTTGGAAAATATATGCAGTTCAATAAATTATTACTATAGTTTGCTTGGTAGTCAAATAGGTATCAGTTTTGTAAATTAAAGACAGTTTGCTGTCTCCAGTAATTAGTGATTATGTATAATGTTTGAAGTCGCTATGTAGAAAGTTGAATCACCAACAATTTACTATCTAGCTGCAAAAACTAGGTGATATTCATACAATACAATTTTAAATCACTGCGATCCAATTGTACCATAGTCGTTTTATCATTGAACTTACCTCATATGAACCTACTTCCTGAGCGTTGAATCTTCATTTGGCAATACAATCAATGTTCAGTTGACCATTTTATTTTTTCAATGATTTGTAATTCTAAATTACAGTCTACATTCTGTTAATTAAGTTCTTTGGCCCTTTATATGTTGTTGTGGTCAAGATGATTGGTTAATAATCCATGTAAAACATGTTGAGAGTATAGTAATCATACAATTTCCATTACTACACACTGCATTTCCATTAGTAAGTTAACATATTTAAATTTAAATACATATTATAGTTTTTGAGAATTGTATTTTCATATGAAAAATTCAAAATGTTACCTCCGGGGAAATTGCAGCCAATACCAATAACAGCAATGTCATCCTCAGCATCTCCCATCTTTACATGCGTCGGAAACTGCAAAGGGAGAACTCGCGTGAGTTCATTATCAAGCCGGCTTTAGGAAAATGTAGATTGTGCGATGAAAAAAATATTGTGACCTGACACCTACATCTAGGTGTAAGGCGCACATTGCAATTATTCAGGGAAGGGAAAACAACTAACAGAAATGTCTTTGGGTCCAAACTTTAAATGACTGACGACGGCCAGGACGTTAAAGCCAGTGATACACAGCCTCCACTTGGGAAGCGCTGCTTAATGGAACGCCAAAGGGGTCATAATAATCTTCCTCAGGTTGAACCAGGCATCAAAAACGAATGTGGAACCTCATGATGGTATGATGAGATTCGATTGTAGATTATAGGAAGGGGAACTCATGATTATTTCATGGGTTGTCGTATTTGGTTGTTGCGAAATTACTGAGGCATTCTTGGTCTCCAGTTAAAGAATAGCCTAACTTTTATTCCCAATTTGAACCCCACACAAATGTTCTGCCTCTTTATTTTAATCTTTCTGTTTTCCCATATTTTCGTCAACATAGTTAGTCAAACATGAATAGGTTTATACATTTTTCAGCAATACTTTGCTGAATATTGTATAATATTTTCAAATAATTACAATAATAACACACCTAGCTGAATGGTAACTATAACTTTTGGTTTTGATTACATTATTAAGTGATAAAACGTATTTGTTAAGACAGTAGTGATGGCTACATCAGTAATGTTTCAGCCCCCTATGTATTCATTATATTCCCTGTTTAATAGATTTTAAATGTACAAAAATCAAAAGGACTAGATCAAGAATGAATTGACAACATTCATTTTCTTTGTATGGATTCTAAACCCGTTAGGTGTTTCTGATGTACCTACTTGATGTCTAATGTTCCTACATTTTGTTATAATATTACTGCCACCCTATTATCTGCAGAAAATTATTCATCTTTTGGCAATGGGGTTAATTGATAAAGTGACCAAATTGGTCATGGTTGAATGCCATCTACTTCAAGAGCAACAGGGACCAGAATTTCAGTTCTTCACTCCCCTTTGATAATGTATAATCAGTGCCTGTTAGATTTACCATTTGTGTTTGGCTGAGGGTGGACGGCATTGTTGATATGGAATTCGTTGGTAAAACAAACTCAACTGCCTGGCTAACAAGCAAAAAATATACTCACCTTTTTTAAGCAATTCCATATTTATATTTACCTTTTTCAAGCAGTTCCATATTTATATTTACCTTTTTCAAGCAGTTCCATATTCATATTTACCTTTTTTCAAGCAGACATCTTTATCGATGATTCTCAGGAGAATCCTCTTGACAGTCAGAACATGGAGATCCCGTTTTTCAGCTGCCAAACACTAGCTTATGTTTCTTGTTCCATATGCCCTAATTGTGTGCGTAGCATCTTCATCTTACTTCAGGTTTCTGATTGACTCTAGGAACATTTTTAACCTCCTCCTACAATCTTCTTCCAGGAAAAAATACATGTTGCTTAGTTACTACATCTTAGTAGGAACTACTTCTAACATCCCTTTTTTTTGGCTTCCTGTTATCTACCAGCATCCGGCTCTCTTGCGGTTTTGCTAACTCAGCTCAAATATTATTTTGAATTGAACTGAACACTCATTTTACAAGAAGTTGGTTGAGAAAAAGGGAAATTAACAAGAAGTGGGCGTCAGAGTACCAGCTCCTGACCCTTTCCCAGAACAGGTGTTCATTAAAGAGGACCTGGTCATAGAAGAGACCATTTTTTTGTAAAACTCTGTATCACATAAACATTTTAAGTCATTAGGAACTTTTCACCTCAATCCTGCTTAGATTTCTCAAACGGTTTCTACTTGATAACCCTAGCAGTAAAAGGCAGACCTAAAACTTGTTTCACATGGAAAGGGTATAAATCATTACAATACCCTAGATTCCATGCTGTAATGAAAGACATAGTGTCACCAACAATAAAATACCAATAGAAATGCAATATTTGAGGCTGCTTGAGACAGTAAAACAACTACAGCAAGCTCTAGGTGTTACAGGGACAAGTACAAGTACAGTACAATAAAATGCAGTTAGCATCTAATCAGAAGTGCAAATAGAAGAGTGCAAAAAATGTACATGTGAAACAATTTAGAACAAAGTACGTTACAAGTGGGATATATACATTTTTAAGATCAAGTAAATAAGGTGGTGGAATTAGATCCTAGAGCCACAAACAAAGGGTTAGTATTAACGGTGAATATAGATGAGAAAGAAAAAGAAGCCACCGTAATAGCTTGTAACCGTGGGAAATCCAGTAGAAATATGGAGAAGTAATCTAAAAGGAACATGCGTGAGATGCAACGTAGTAGGAAAAACACTAGAAGTTCTACAAAAACCACTGGCAGCCACCCAACCAGGGCTTGACATTCGCATCCACCCAGAATTTGGCTGTGGCGTGTGACGCAGTCACTCTTACTAGCCACTTTGGCGGGTGGCATTCCATATGTCTACACACAGGGTTTTTACAGCATGCAAAACTCAAAGGCGACAGTCTTCCCAAAATCTAGCACCGCCTCTGTGCGTTGGCATGGTAAAACATCATTTTGCGCTCATAAATAAAATACCGGCAAAACACTGCAGCTAATGTGACGGTAGGAGGAAACTTTTTCCATTTTGGCAGTGTTGACTGTTTTGGGCAGTGTTTACTGTTGCCAGGTGTGGTGTTTTCTAAACACAATTGGGCTATTTTTAATGGCCTTGGGCGGGTAGATTTTATCTGGAGTCTGTGGGAAAATTCCTGTTTACTGACAATGAAATCTGGCAACCTTGCATGCAGGACCACACAGGTCCCGACGTCGCGGAAATGAGTAACGTCAGAAAAACAAGTGGGTCCTAGTTCTCTTTTGCACCCAAGCATGTCGAAATATTGAATTAAAACATAATAACCTCAAACTACATCCAATCCGCATAATATTTTTTAACGTTTCAGGTGACTTCTAGTAGCCTAGAATTACAGATTTATTTAAAGAGAACCCATATGGAAAATAAATATATTTTTGCAATGCAAAATATATGTAGAATATATGATGAATATATGTCGAATAAATTTAACTTAATTCAAAATACATTTCAGCTATCAAAATATATTTCAGCTTTTATTCCGAAATGTATTTGAAAATGTATAAATACATTTCAGTTTTGTCCAAATGTATTTCACCGTCAAAAATGCTCTCATTACAATATGTATTTTGTATAGAAAATACATTACAAAATGTATTTTGACGCCCATAATTACCGACATATTGATTATATCACATTTAGGTGTTGAAACACATTTTATATATATACATTACCAAAATACGTTTCATCTTATGGTCACAAATATATTCTAATGTACTATAGCAAACTTGGTAAGACCACTACTTGCCCCTCTAGATAAAATAATCTTGTTTGGAGTAGTGGTTAGTGTGCCTCTCTGTAGAACATATGGCCACAGGTTCAAAACCCAGCCTGCCCAATGCTACTGTATATTTAGACATGCATTTAAAAAGTACTAAATACATTTTTTATAAATATATTTAAGTGGCCAATATCAAACATTTTGACATATATTTACCAAATGTATTAAGGAATATATTTTCCAAATGTGTTCGGAGATATATTTTTCAAATGTATTCAAAAATATATTTAAAATACATTTATTTTCTGTATTATATTATTAAAAGATGATGATATATATACAGTATCTCTCAAAAATGAGTACACCCCTCACATTTTTGCAAATATTTGATTATATCTTGTCATGTGACAACACTGAAGAAATGACACTTAGCTACAATGTAAAGTAGTGAGTGTACAGCTTATATAACAGTGTAAATTTGCTGTCCCCTCAAAATAATTCAATACACAGCCATTAATGTCTAAACTGCTGGCAACAAAAATGAGTACACCCCTAAGTGAAAATGTCCAAATTGGGTACAAAGTGTCAATATTTTGTGTGACCACCATTATTTCCCAGAACTGCCTTAACCCTCTTGGGCATGGAGTTCACCAGAGCTTCACAGGTTGCCACTGGTGTCCTCTTCCACTCCTCCATGACGACATCACGGAGCTGGTGGATGTTAAAGACCTTGTGCTCCTCCACCTTCCGTTTGAGGATGCCCCACAGATGCTCATTAGGGTTTAGGTCTGGAGACATGCTTGGCCAGTCCATCACCTTAAACCTCAGCTTCTTTAGCAAGGCAGTGGCCGTCTTGGAGGTGTGTTTGGGGTTGTTATCATGTCGGAATACTGCCCTGCGGCCCAGTCTCCGAAGGGAGGGGATCATGCTCTGCTTCAGTATGTCACAGTACATGTTGGCATTCATGGTTCCCTCAATGAACTGTAGCTCCCCAGTGCTGGCAGCACGCATGCAGCCCCAGACCATGACACTCCCACCACTGTGCTTGACTGTAGACAAGACACACTTGTCTTTGTACTCCTCACCTGGTTGCCGCCACACACGCTTGACACCATCTGAACCAAATAAGTTTAACTTTGTCTCATCAGACCACAGGACATGGTTCCAGTAATCCATGTCCTTAGTCTGCTTGTCTTCAGCAAACTGTTTGCGGGCTTTCTTGTGCATCATCTTTAGAAGAGGCTTCCTTCTAGGACGACAGCCATGCAGACCAATTTGATGCAGTGTGCGGCGTATGGTCTGAGCACTGACAGGCTGACCCCCACACTTGCACCCTCTGCAGCAATGCTGGCAGCACTCATACGTCTATTTCCCAAAAACAACCTCTGGATATGACACTGAGCACATGCACTCAACTTCTTTGGTCGACATGGCGAGGCCTGTGGAACCTGACCTGTTAAACCGCTGTATGGTCTTGGCCACTGTGCCACAGCTCAGTTTCAGGGTTTTGGCAATCTTCTTATAGCCTAGGCCATCTTTATGTAGAGCAACAATTCTTTTTTTCAAATCCTCAGAGAGTTCTTTGACATGAGGTGCCATGTTGAACTTCTAGTGACCAGTATGAGGGAGTGTGAGAGCAATAACACCAAAATTAACACACCTGCTCCCCATTCACACCTGAGACCTTGTAACACTAACGAGTCACATGACGCCGGGGAGGGAAAATGGCTAATTGGGCCCAATTTGGACATTTTCACTTAGGGGTGTACTCACTTTTGTTGCCAGCGATTTGGACATTGATGGCTGTGTGTTGAGTTATTTTGAGGGGACAGCAAATTTATACTGTTATACAAGCTATACACTCACTACTTTACATTGTAGCAAAGTGTCATTTCTTCAGTGTTGTCACATGAAAAGATATAATCAAATATTTGCAAAAATGTGAGGGGTGTACTCACTTTTGTGAGATACTGTATATTAAATATGATGGATCTCCAAAAGGGGTTACTCAAGACGGAACAGTAGAAGGAGCAAAGGTCACTGATTTAACCTTAAATAAATGGCTTTGTAACAACTGCTACACAAATGCCTACATTTTAAATATGGACTAGGTCGCCTTTAAAAGTTAAATTGGTTTTAAGTCCCTGGCCATGTTGTATTTAATGTAACCTAACTAAACTAGAAGGTGTATAGGGTTTGGGGAAGACAGGCCTTTGGGTTCGCTGGTGTAGCAATGGTCTACTGTCACTTCAACAATTGTGAAATATGTGGTTGGGGGGGAAGGTAAAGAGGAAGGTAAAAAGGAAGTGAAGGTGTTGGAAGAGGAGGGAGAAGAAATGTTTGCGAGACCGGGGGAGACTTTGTGGGATTGAGTGGAAGCTACGGTTTGAAACTCTAATTTAGTTTCATTTAGTTTATTCCCATAGAGTAACTAGTTACGTTACTTAGTTACTTGCTGTAGAAAGTAAGGTGTTAAGTTAGTTATTTTAAGACCAGTCCTTTGATTCTATATTCACGTGTTGGTCACTTATGCCCAGAAGGCACACATTTAATGGGGTTATCATATAATTACATTGTCAGGCATATCATAGTCAGTGTCAGTCACTAGGATATAACATTATTAGTCATTATACAGCAAGAGTACAATCCTATTATCTCAACTAATCATTTAGCATAATGAGATATATATTTGCGTTTACTTCTTTAATTAAGAATCTTTGTATTGCAAGTGCTGATCCACATTTTCAGGCGCTGCTGATTCAATAGCCAGTATGTACAGACTTATACTACAGACAATACTACATAGATCCATTGCAGTGAACAAAGAAAACGTCTGTAGCCTTGAACACTGATAAACATACCTTCACAAAAATGAAAATATTAGGCACATTGCAATTTGAAATTTCTTAGCAATAATGTGCATAATGCATAATGTTTCATGGCTTTATTCAGAGGTTAATTAATACTAAATCTTTTTTGAAATGACTCAGAATAATCGCATTTAGAAACAAAACATGTATTTCGATGTTTATTTGCGATCAACTTTGGTTGTCCCACAGAGGATGAGATTTGGGATCAAACTTTGGTTGTCCAACAGGCAAGAGATTCCAGCAAAACATAACATAACAGCAACTGCATAACAGTTAACTGCTTCCCAAGCTTGAATCGCGCAGCTCATCGTTCCCACGGCACAAATCGCTTGTCAACGCTCCACATCGATTCAACATTAATGGGAGCTGGGTGCGTGGCTTTGGTAGGTGTATCATGAACTATACCAGGAAGTGCTGGTGCTGCAATTTTCGCATCCTTTTGTTGCCACTAGCGATGGGAAGTTCCACTCTTTCTACAGATTCCGATCTTGTCGAGTCGTTCAGTAAAAAGTTTTAATCTTCCGAGTCATTTCATTAATTTGAGTCAGTAATGACTACAGCCCCCCCCTCCCAAATGCTCATCACCATAATGTGATGACTGCCAGACCGCCAGACCATATAACCACAGAGCTACCAAGACATCTGCCAGCATACAGAATAAAAAATTAACCAATACCACTGCAATGAACCTTGATACCTAGAAGCATGAATCACAAAAAGTTCAAACAAGGGCAGGGGAGGTGTAACTGGGATTCAGAGTTGACTTTAGTCAATGCTGGAAATGTTTGGGGAAATTATGGTAAGTAAAAGATAACAGGGTTATGGAGAATTGAGTCTACCACGATTTGGGGTATAGCTATGTGTATGGACTGCTTGTTCAAAATAGGTGGAGGAAAGAAAAGAATAGATAGAGAATAGAGTGAGAAAAAGACCATTGGTTCACCAGGGAGATTTGGCGTGGCTGTTTTGTGGCCCAGATAACCCAGAGAAGGAAACCCTGGTCTGAGTCAAAACAGTAAGGTCACACAATAGTGTGTGATTGTCAAGTGCTTGATTGCATTTCCTCTGAGCCGCAGTCCCCTGTCTAACCATAGTAGCCAGTGAGACTAACCGCGTATTCCATGACACAAAAACTTCGCTCCCTGGTTCCTTGTAGGCACACTGAACGAAAGCAGGTAGCCGCAATTGCCGGTGAGAGTATATCCGATAGCAACCCCCAGTACTTTAGGCTCGGTGATTGAGCCGGTCCTAAAAGTCAAACTAAAACAATCTGAGCCATAGGGACCACCGAGTGGCAATATAAAACATTCACCCGTTGGAAGATTGTCCAATAGGACTGTTCCAGGCTTAGGACACATGTCACAAGCCAGAGTGGAAGTTAACTGACCTTGCAGTGGGTCAAGTTATGCCTTACCCTACATTCTAGTGCCTGATAAACTGAGTTCAGTGTAATCTCTCCAATGACATAAACTCAAAGTACAAAGATCTCAGGGCAAGTGCGAAATAACCAAAGACACTTGGCGCCATCACCTGGTCAAAACTAAGAACTGGTAAGTGACAGGAGGAACCTTCCTCCTGGTGATCCCAGAGCTAAAGGCCACAAAAGGCTCTAGTCATCCCTTCTCTGATGAAACTCTTGTAGTGGAAACAATTCACACACCAACTAATTTGTTTTGAGACAGAAGTCAAAGATCCAAAGTTATCAGCAGATGTCTTTATTATTTATCTTTCAAGAAACAGACATATTATTTTGCTCACATTTTACAAGAAGTTCCAGTCAGTGCTTCATGAAACTCAAAGATCTGGAGTTATCAGCCAGACGTCTTTATTGACGATCCAAAGGAGAACCCTCTCCAGGGAGTTCCCATTCCTCAAAACAGCTCTGCCAAACAAGTTTATATCCCTTGTTTCATACGCCCTAATGCCGTAAGTAGCTTCATCTGCCCTTGTTACGCATGCAGGTACCCTGTATCCGCATTTGTGTTTTTCCCCTCCTGACTTTTCCCCAGGTGTCCCTTATGTTCCTGATTATGCTCATTGGTGTTTCCACTGGCAGTCATGAGTGCAGCGCCTGACTGCTGAGGTGGACCAATCAGTGGACAACCCTCCTAATTCCGTTTTCCATTACCCAATCACATCACACATCCCTTGTTTAAAAACCCTGTCAGTTGGTTCCCCCAGAGAGACTCTTTTGATTTACCCCACATGGATATAGACATTCTTGAGATACATAACTTTTTTGATAGACAGAAACTTTGCTCATACATACATCACTTAGTTTAGCACATACATCTCACTTCGTCCTGTTTCATGTGAGTATGTATTGCTGTGGTGTTTTGTTTGGTGTTGTTTAGTCAATTGTTTGCTGTGTGCTGTTTAGTCCTCGTTCAACCTGTGTGTTTTTGTTTGTCCCTGTGTCCCTGGGAAAAGTGTTTTTTTAGCTCCAGTTCGTTTACACTGTAGGCTTGTTACATTAATAAGTAGACCTGCTCTTGTGTATTGAACTTAATTTGGGTTTCTGTGAGTAAAAAATATACACCCAATCGTGCTTTCTGATACAAATTGCTACTTGTTTATTTGTTACTCTATGCATACTATGAAGTTGCTTTATCAAATTCCATATATAAGACGCGTCGATTGTATTCACTAAACAATCATCTCGTGCACCTATTTTAGATATCTAAAAGGCTAAGATGAAGCTGGCTAGAAAGCTGATACATACAAATGACAGCGTGTTATAATTTAGCTAGTTAGCTGTGGAACAGTACTAAACCAAAATCATAATGTAAACATAGCTATGCGGTATGGCCAGTATGCGTTAATTTAAGTTATACAATTTTAAGAGGCACAGCAGACAACATTCGCCAAGTAAATATGTGGTAAAACAGCTTACAAAACATGGGCATATATTGAGTCTTGAAATAACTGATTTATTAGTTGACTGATTTGTCATGTCATGGCAACCAATCTGCACAACTAACCATTACACTATCCTCAAATGTTACACTAAAACTCATTATTAATGTAACATTCACACAAGGTTATTCCTACAGTATACCTGGTGATCTATGATTGAGACTTTCCAACAGGTAACACAGTTCTTGTGTTCAAGAAAAAGGCTACAAAGTGTTCAAATAGGCTTCCTCAATAATAGTTTCCAATAATAGTTTCCAACACTTATGTATTTAACCAGGAAAGGCTCATTGAGATGAAAAATCTGTTTTTAAGGAGCATCCTTGCCAAGATAGCCAACAGCAAGTTTAAGCATTAAGAATAACAAATCGACAACATAAAACAAATATTAGCATATTATTATTAGCATAATTAAAAAAAACATTACATTGGAAGAACCTTAAGAGCAGAAAAAAATCTGAATAGTAATTACATTTGCAGCAAACCTTATTGAACTTGTTACTAGGGGATTGTAACAAAAGGGACTGTCCATTCGACACAGTTCAGTGATAATAGATCATTCTGCCCACCCCTTTCTCATCAATACAGTTAAAAATATACTATACATACATAAAAATATTGGAAACAAAGTTCCTCCTGCTGCTGAGTTTTTCCACAGCCATGGAGCCACGTGATAAAAGAACACAAATAATTTTAAAAGGGTACAATGGAAATGGAAACCTAAAACAGAGGGTCAATGTAAAACTAACACTGTTTCACTGTTCACATGAACAGTATGCTGCAATCTGTAGTAATTTTGAGTAGTTGAATGACTTGTCATAACACAGGAACAGATGTCCATTTGCTGTCCATCAAAACTAGTCCACACTTTGACAGGGTGATGAATCAGGACACAACTCATAATCCTAAACCAAAGTATGCATTCATACAATCCCTCTCTGAAGGTAGTAATACAAACCATTTAAAAAAGGGGGCTCAGGGCAACACATTTGTTTTTGCCATTTTGTTGCAAATCTAGCCCTCGCTTCTTCACATACGAGAGCATCTTCACCTGGCTGATGGAGGGCAGTTTGTCCAGCAGCATCTCAAATACAGGATGGTAACTGATGGAGAATTTGCTGGGGTTGACTACACATAGCAATGGCATCATTTAGCTGCCCCACTCACGTCTGATAGTTTTCTGAGAGTTTGAATATCAAATAGATGCACAATGTCTGGTATGGAGCAAATGGTGTTTTTCCCCTCCCAAAATAACTAGTTATTTCAGTCCATACTGTAGATCACCAGCCCCCTTAAAGAAACTTGTGTCATTGGGGAAGTATATGAATAAATATAAATGTAATAGATGTTAACTCTACCATGCTGCTTGTATATCACTTTTGACTTTAACTACTGAGCTAGACATAGAGGTGGTTGAGAGAGCACACATCCAATTTGTATCATTTGTTATAGATAAACTACTCCACTCCAGCCACCTGTTTAGGTCATCTGGACCTCCTAAACAGACAGACAACAGAACCCTAAATAACTAGTTATTTAACTGTTCCAACTGTTACAAGGCACAAAACAATTTACCATAGCTTTTTCCTGGTGTCCTTGTTATAAAGGTAGCTAGCTCAGCTAGACAGTGCCATTGGGCTGGTTGGCTAGCTACTAACTACTCAACCTTTTCTTATCCGAAATGAAAGTGCTCACATAAACAATTATTAGGCAAATATATCCGGGCTAGGTTGTTTAGTTAACATACCGTTGCGCTTATTTCATGTGCGTCCACTCAAACATAGTTCCATGCACGATAGCCTGTCTACCTATTAATGTAGCAAGGCTACAACGTAAACCAGGGGTCTTCAAACAGTTCTACGGAGGGCCGAGTGTCTGCAGGTTTTCGCTCTCACCTTCTACTTGATTGACTAATTAGGTTACTAATTGGTTAGTTTCTACCCTCACCTGGTTGTTTAAGTGTGAAATGGGAACCAATTTATTGGAAAAACCAAAAACCTCCAGACACTCGGCCCTCCGTGGAACTGTTTGGACACCCCTGACATAAACGGACTGGAGCTGTTGATGTTGCCCAGTCTGGTTGACCAATGGAGATGCATTTCCTCTCTTATACCCACCCACTGTGAAATTTGTGTCAAAAACTCGCAACCACAAAAAAAGAAAATGAGAGCAAAATCCAGGGTAACGTAACCAAAGACAGAAAAAAACTGCAGGCAAAAAACATAATTGTTTTAACCAAATCGCGTTATCAAGAAAAATAAATCCCTCTCAAAGAATTATTTGCATTCATTTTCAATCTGTTTTCGCATTTCAAAAGATTTAATTTGCAATATATATATACATTTTAGTTGTTGCTTTGCTTTCAATATTAATTATTTTGTTTGCAATACTAATACTTTTGTTTGTTCTTATTGAAACAAAAGTAACTCCATACCTTTTAACCTTCTTCATCCTTCAGTAACACTTTATTTTGAGAGTCCCTAAAGCGAATCTGTAGATGCTCTCCAGATTATCTACAGACTATCAGTAACATTGTAACTTTACCTACTGACCCTAAACCGTAACCGTAACCCTTACCCTAAACCTTATTCTAAACCTAACCTTAGCAAGCATTTGGGTATCAACAGATAGTTTGTTGAAATCTGGTTGATAATATTCGTCAAAGGCGATTGGCTGGAAGTAGAGGTGTAAAAAGTATGAAGTAAAAGTACTCGGCTGTGTTCACCAGTTTTGGGACGTTCCTAAGGACCAGGTAAACAACCAGGTAAACAGTGTTCATAACTAAACATTGATCATTTACACTCTTCCTTTACATTTAATTGAACACTGGTTAGTTTTGAACTCCCTTTACCTGGTTACTAAGATCTTAATTAGATACTTCCCTAAAGTGTTGATCACAGCCAAACCCAGTTGAGTACTTTTACTTTGTACTTTTTACACCTCTGGCTGGAAGGCCCACCTTGCAGAAGGCGATTGGCTGGAAAGTAGCAGCACGCTCCAAAAATTATAAATTGACATTCCACTGGCATTGAACTTTCTGTGTTGCTAAACAACTCTTAGGGGGCTTCATTAGCTTACACAACATGTTTATAGGGGACAAAACTTTTGTTTTTTTACTGAAAAAATCCTTCCTAGTGCAGCTTTAAGCAACTTAAAAAGTCCTGTGGACTTCAAAAGTTTTGTGACATGAAATTACTACTAAAATACATTTTATTGTCCATATTGCACTTGAGGAACTTGAAAATAAATAGTTATCAGCCATTTAGGCATGCAGTATATTGACTTTTATTCTTCAAAGGACATCTGTGAAACCACATACAAATATTCTATCCTCTCTTTGTCCTACAGGTTTGTATGGAGGAAAAAACCTGCCATAGAAATAAAAAAATATGTGCACACAGAAATATATAAATATATTCATAAATACACATACACACATGAATGAGCTAAGAAATTCAAGAATGCTAATTGAAAGTTATTCATTTATTTAATTATAACACCATTTCAAAAAAAGTTGGGATGCTGCATGAAATGCAAATAAAAACAGATTGCAATGATCTTCAAATCATTTATCCCAATATTTAATTAAAAAATTACAAAGACAACATATGAAACATTGAAACTGAGAAATGTTATTGTTTTTAGAAGAATACATGCTCATTTTGAATTTGATGCCAGGAACACGTTTCTAAAAACGTTGTGACAGGGGCATGTTTACCACTGTGTTGTATCACCTCTTCTTTTAACAATACTCTGTAAGCGTTTGGGAACTGAGGAGACCAATAGTTTGGAAAGTGAAATGTTTTCCCATTTATGCTTGATATAGGATTTCAGCTGCTCAATAGTTCAGGGTCTCCTTTGCAGTATTTTTACTTTCATAATGCGCCAAATGTTTTCTATAGGGGACAGGTCTGGACTGCAGGCAGGCCAGTTTAGCACCTGGACTCTTTTACTATGGAGCCATGCTGTAGTAATACATGCAGAATGTGGTTTGGCATTGTCTTGCTGAAATAAGCAAGGCCTTCCCTGAAAAAAATGTTGTCTGGGTGGCAGCATATGTTGCATTAATGGTGCCTTCACAGATGTGCAAGTCACCCATGCCTTGTGCACTAGTGCACCCTCATACCATCACGGATGTTGGCTTTTGAACTGTGCACTGTCCTTCTCTACTTTAGTCCGGAGGACACGGCGTCCATGATTCCCAAAAATAATTCCAAATTTTGATTGGTCAGACCACAGGACAGTTTTCCACTTTGCCTCAGTCCATCTTAAATGAGCTCTGGCCCAGAGAAGGCAGCAGTGGTTCTGGATCTTGTTCATATATGGTTTCTTCTTTGCATGGTAGAGTTTTAACTTGCATTTGTGGATGCAGTGACATAGTATGTTCACAGACAATGGTTTTCGGGAGTTTTCCTGAGCCAGTGCAGTGATTTCCACTACAGAATCGTGTGTTTTTAATGCAGTGCCATCTGAGGGCCCCAAAGATCACAGCCACCCAATATTGGTTTTCAGCCTTGTCCCTTGCATACAGAGATTTCTCCGGAATTCTCTGAATCTTTTAATAATATTATATACTGTAGATGATGAGATCTCCAAACTCTTTGCAATTTTACGTTGAGAAACATTACTCTTAAATTGTTGCACTATTTGCCTGCGCAGTCTCTGGATGCTCTTTTTATACCCAATCATGTTACTGACCTACAGGACATCCTCGTCCTACAGGTACAGGTTGGTGAAGGCATCAGAGAGCCTCACCCTGTGTGTGGGTTGTCACCCAAGAAGGCCAACTCTGACCAACCTGCTTGAGAACAAAACCCTTGAGTACTTCCAATAATTCCTGACCTCTAACCTCATCAGTTGCTTCTGACGTCAACCTTGAATTTATATTTACCTGCTGAATTCAAGACAAGATCTGATTTCTACGTCTAATAAAAATATGGCTTAACAAAGATGTCCTTTTTTTATATCCTCAGCACCTCAGCACACGATTTCCAAACTGCATCAAAGTATCTACTTTAAATAACATGTAAATTCACTACGTTAACTATGTACTTCAGTGCAAAGGGTTTAAAGCTGTGACAAACTTTCTACCTATTTGAACTTCTATTTGTCTAGAAAGTAACATGACAGCCTGCTTCGAGTTTGCCAAAAGGCACCTAAGCGACTCTCAGTGAGTATTATCACCTATCTTTTACTGAGGAGTGGCTTCTGTCTGGCCACTTTACCATCAAGGCCTGATTGGTGGAGAGATTGTTGTCCTTCTGGAAGGTTGTCCCACCTCCATATAAGAACTCCACCATTAACCCGGAAGGACCTTGGTCACCTCCCTGACCAAGGCTCTTCTTCCTGGAAGGGGTCAGAATACCTTCCACTATGATTTACTGTACTATACAAATACAAACTATTTAAAAAGGAATATACAAAATCTTCATTGACAATTGTTAATTTCATTTTACACATACATAAAATATATACCTTATGTGCATTATTATAAATATTTTTTATAAACAATCAATTATTGGTGAAAGAAACCTTACTTGAAGCCTATTTGTGAAGCTTATGAATTACTTTTTCAAAGACACTGCACTCACTGGGTATTTTGTAATATCATTTAAGTTCCATTACTTCACATTTCAAAAAGGCAAATTGAAAGCATAAATATGTGGCACAACAATACATATTATTCATAGACAAATATTTTGTATTGAACATTTATATGGAACATATTCTGGCACAGATTAAAACTTCAGGAAATTGTACAATACGTTTAATTCTTGTGACATTGCATTAACAAAAGGTTACCTTCAAAATGAATTGAAATAATAGACAGAAAGAAAATCTTTTGTTAATTACATTTCGACATAATACATTTTTCTAAATCAATTAATTTAACAAATTTAGAAACATTTATTAAATTATATGAAAATGTTACATTTTGTGGATAATATCTGTCAAAATACAACTACTTTGACTAAAACAGAATGCTTTCACAAAAAGCTCAAAAAAAATAAAACAAAGCAAAAACAAAGCAAAAGTGTGTTTAATGTTTATTTAAAAACATTAAACTTAGCTTGTATAATTGCAGTTTTAAGGGCAGTCATCAACATGAGGACAATTAGTTATCCCCTGGGGTATTTCTGAAAAAAATATATCAACCATGTTTGTAACAGTTAGCATATACATTGTACAACCATCCACAGTCCTTATTCCAAGACTAGTAACACTGTTGGAATTGTTATTGATTGGGACATCGACATGTGACTTTTTGAGACACATTTTTAGACTACAGAACTTCAACAAGTTCCTTATCACTGACTTTAGCATGGAAAATTCCAAAGAGGGTCAGAAACACAGGGATGAACACTATTCCATGGACAGCTCCAAACAAAATGACCAGGAACATGATCTTAAAGAACGTTCTGAAGATGTAGCTTGCAGCGGCTGACAGCACTACCACCCCTAAAATAGTAGACACAGCTCCTTGCAGGATGGGATACCCCAAATGAAACACAGCATCTATCACCTTCTCATTTGCAGTTTTCTTGTCGCTAGAGACAAAGGCATACGATATGTGAGCAGAGAAGTCCACTGAGAAACCGATGCAGATGACAAGATTGATCATGGACACAGAGTCTAGATTGACATCCCACAATGCCATGAAACCAGTCACACCCACTATGACAGAGGCAATGGCAAAGGTCACCCACAGAGAGCATATAGGGCTGGGAATCAACATGAGGGAGATCACCAGCATGGCCAGTGTGGCGACAACAACGTTCTGGATAGTGTTACTAACGATGACTGCATACTGGTCAAAATATATGAAGGCAGGGTGGTAAACCACTAAATTTACAGGACAATCATTAGCTGTGCTTCTGAGATTATTCAACATGTTCTTTTCATCAACAGCCGTACTAATGTTCACAGTCTGAATAAACATACGTGAGGCAGTGATGACTTTGTTGGAAATATTCACATCTTGTAAGAAACCTGAAACTTTTAAAAATGCAGGTAACTTATCCATGAATATTGTTTGGTTTGGAAATATACCTGATTCCAAATAGTTCTCAAGCCAAGAAATTGTCATATTTTTAGCAACCATCGGTCGACCATCCAGTTGGAGATCTTCTAAATTGCTAAGACAATTATAAAGTAGCTTACGTTCTGTTGCGTCCCAATATTTAAACTTACTATCAGCCACTATAACCATGACATTTGGGCCGTACTCTGAAAAGAATTTGTCCTCATAATCATAATAACTAGCCACATATGAGCCATCAGCTGCTAGGTTTTTAAGATCTATGCCCTCTTTGATCTGGAAACAACCATAGATACTTGAGGCAAAATATCCAAGATAGAGAATGATAACAAACACCTTGGTCGAATTTCTTGTCAAAAACGGCCCATAGTAGGTCTTAAAGAAGTTGTTAATTGGCATTGGTTCCTCTTTTCCTGTTTCCTGATCATAAGCCCCTCCTACACAACAAAGGTTGTAGTTTTTACAGTTTATTTCTGGTTCTGGAACCTTCATGCAGGTCAGCCAGTGCCTATTATCCTTTTCACGTTTTCCATTGAGTGCCAGAAATGCACCAAAGAATGTAATATTGTACAAGTAGCAGAAGAGGACCGCTGTGCCCGTATACATACAAAAGGATTGTACAGAACCAAAGGGAGTTAGCAGACCGATATAAAAGGCCAGGGCATCGGTCAGAGTTGTGATGGTGATGGAGACTGCTGCATGTTTGTAGGTGGAGGCCATGCGGTCCTTTACACTGTCCTTAACTTGAGTCTGCTGCCAGCAGGAAATCATGATGAACATGTCGTCAACACCAATTCCTACAGAGAAAAGACACTGTTTCAAAAAAGGTACCATGTAGTGGAAAAGCTCCCAAAGCGAGTAGAGTCGAGGCGAGTGGAGTAGAGTTAAGCCAGTACCATGCAGTAGAAAAGCACCTTAAATAATAAGCTATAATATGTTGAAAACAAAGTAAATTTCTTGAATCCTTTATGAGCAGCATTTGGTTAATTAAAACAACCAACGTTATCTGACAATGGTGTTGGACAATGCAGCTCAGAAAAAGAAACATGAATTCAAATGTTTTTGCACTACAGCTTTGTATTTTTGCACTTGACTTTTGTCCAGACAGGCTAGTCTGATTGCAACGGCCATCACCACATTTCTAATACCCACACCAGAAGGGAGGAACAGGCAGGGCCGGTTCTAGGCATAAAAGGTAGGGACCGATAGACGAGGGTTCCCCAAATAAAATTTTGCTTAGGGCCCCCAAAAGGCTTGAGCCGGCCCTGTGGACAGGTACAAAAATGCAGGCGGAGTGAAATACCCAGCACCAATAGGGGTTAACCTGCTTAATGGGAACTATAGTTGTGGCGCGAATGTTAAAGAGAGGATCATAGTGACGCTTTCCAGGTTACCCAGAATCAGGAATGGAGCTGACGCCACCGTCATAGCGAAGGGCATCCCACAGTACAGCAGCAGCCCGAAACTGGACAACACTGCCATGCCAGCGGAGAGGACACCGATGCTAGCCACCCACACCTTGTTCCTCACACAGTCCAATCTAGGGAAGAAAAACATATCCTTCACATCGATCAATGTTGACAGGGCTACCTGATGTGCCTTAAAAGCAGTCACATTGTAATAATGAATCTTACATTTCCCTGAAACAGACGGTTTTGAAGTTACAAAATCTTACCTCAAACAAGATATGATTGAAAACGTTATGCCCAGGGTATAGGTCAACGAGAAGAGGGGAATAATTGAGTCAGAGCTGTTCTTCAACTCTTCATTCCTTGACATTGATGTGAAGTAAGATATTGTCATCTGCGAAGACAAATACAGAAGAACAGATAGTTATCATGTACATGGCCGAGGGTAGATCTTTTGTACAGGAGGTGCTGATAATGGTTAAACGCGGTGGAATTGACCAGTTACCCAACAAACTGGAGACACCTGCCTGTAGGTCATAATGACACGCGTCATCCCCAAGGACCTGCCGACCGAGAAATGGACTAGTGGTATCTGGTCAGGGGAATGATGAGATTCCTGTGGCTATCATCACGTAAGTACAACAACTTCAAAAATATATCCGCAAGCGGAAATGGCGGGGTCCTTTCCTTCCAAGACCACCATGGCACCCATTTATTCTTAATTCATTGTCAGTCATTCCCCATTAAAGGGCACGAGGGGTCCACACAAAAAAAAAATCGGAACGGTGACATTCGCGTGATCGGTTTCCTATCAATCATTTGCACGTCATGTAAATTATATCATGTCACAGTGTGGGACTGTGGGTCAATTAACCTTGTCGGAGTAGACACCCTGATTCCAGTTTGTGAGCTAGGCAGATTACTGCCTGGAAAGATCTCCCACTCGGAAGTCCGAGATGGGAAGGTCTGCCCACCGGAAGCCTGAGGTAGGGGGAGCAGGGGAATCTTATCCAATAGCGCACCTCTAACTTTGTATAGTACTAAAGCAATTAGTAAAATCAGTCACACTACGAAATGCTACCAAATAAACCACAATTAATTCATAATACTGTGAATATATAGTTTCACAAACATATTGTTGCATTTTTTTCTGGTTTGTGTGAAATCTTTAAGAATAACATAACAGGAGTCTGCACACCACCAAGGTGAATTGGTTTAGTCTTGACCCTTGGTTGACAGTGCTGGGGGATGGGTAATGTATTGATGCTCGAGTGCCAAATTAATACAAATGGATAAGAAAAGGTTTAAGCCATCAGGTGCCCAGTTTAGGGAAAAAAAGGAAAGGAGAAACATGCAAATATTCAGTTTTCTGTCCAACTAGCTTACATAATATTGGATATAATTCCACAAAGTTTTATCATGATAATGTGTGTAGCATGCAGCAAAAAGATTACAACCTAATTTCCGATGCTAAAGGCTAACTTAAAATACATCTATATTATGCTGGTACTTTTGTATCTTTTGTGATATGACTATTTTGGGGTGTCTTATGCCTATAATTAGCCAAGGAGGTTGTGCGGTTCATTTGGTTCTTATTCTGAAAGTTTGATACATTTCGCATAATGTCATGAATATTTAATTGTGCAGCAAATGTATTTAGGTTGACAGACTCTTATACTGTATTTCAATGCAAATTCCGGGGCACATCTGAAATATTTTGGAGCACCCTCTGACCCTGGCCAGGATCAGGAGCATCTAGGCTTTGTGCAATTTAGTTTTTGTGTATTTTTTGTTAGCATTAGGGTAAGTGAGAATGAAATTCTCATTTTTATTTGTATTTATATACTACAATTTGATTCTATTTGTCTTTGTTACATCTTTTTGATATTTATGAGTATTATTTTTGTATATATTTTTATACTTGTATGGGGAAGGCGCTGAACGAGGGGTTCGCCCAGGGAGCCATACAAGCTACAACCGCCACTGCACAAAAACGTAGTGTTTTAATCACATAGAGAGTTCCGGACAAGATGGCGAACTGAGCATACGTTTTTTTTGCGCTCTGTTTGACCCTGTCTCAACCTTAATTTTGAAACCTCCCTTCATTTAGATCTTCGTAAAAAAATCTTATCTTTTGGTTACTTAAAAAAAATTCTTACATTACTGCGAACTTTATAAATCGTTCTAAAATGTCAAGTTCAAAACATGCGGCGCCCAGGCTACCACTGCTGGAAGATAACTTTCATAACTATGCCACTTTGCCCATGGAGGTTGCCAATCCCAGTGGAAAGAGAGGCTTACCATTTAGCCCCACAAAGATTCCAACACCTGTCAGGAAAAAGAAATATGATATAGGCACTGCTAGCATAGCTCCCATGGAGGTCTCCAATGCAGCCATCCTGTCAGCGATAGAAAAGCTAACTTCAAAAATTGATGACTTCGGCTCGCAGCTTAAGCAAAACACCGTCATGATTGCCTCCATCGCTAAAACAGTAGAATTCAATGCTGCTGAAATAAAGGACTGTAAAGGCAAGCCGAGCACAATGGAAAAAGAGGTGACTTCTCTAATGAAAGAGAACAAGAGAGACTGCAATAGGTTGAGCGTTAGAAGCGCCGTTGGAAACTGCGTCTTCAGGACTTGAAAGAAAAAGACAACGAAAACACAAGAGAAATGGTAGCAAAGCTTCTGACCAAGATTTCTCCAAGTTGGGTCAACAAAATCGAGGACATCATTGGCTCTGTGCATCGACTTGGAAAAAAGGAGGTGGGGAAGAACCGTCAAGTGATCATGCAATTTACCATGAGAACTCACCGCGACGTTACATGGAAACTCACCAAGAGCTCTGCTGTCTGCAAAGATTATGGGATTCGCTTTTCTGAAGATCTTTCCAAAGCTGACAAAGAAGCTCGCGACGCTGTGTGGCCTCAGATCAAGGAGGCTAGAGCAGCGGGACAAAGGGCATACTACCGGGGTTCTGCAGGTTACATCAACGGGCGTAGGATTACGGCGCCATAGGTATGCTGTACAACGTTGATGTTAATCTAACACTTCTATCACTATGCTTCGGAAAGGAGGACTTTTTGTATGTTGAAAAGAGACATTGCCGTACACTTTATTCCCTTAAGTAGTTGATTCTCTACTTTCTCAGGTATTATCTACCTCTTGATAATCTTATTTTATTACTCGCTTTCTGTTACGTTTACTAACGCGTAGTTAGCTTGTTCGCATATTAATGTTCCATTTAAAGAACGACTTTGTGTGTATTTCTCTTAATGCTAGGGGTCTCAGGGAAAGTATCAAACGAAAGGCAATATTTCTCTATTGTAAAAGTAAAAAAGCTCATTGTGTACTTCTCCAGGAAACGCACTCCAAAGCAGATGATGTAAAATTCTGGTCCAGTCAATGGGGAGATAAGATTTTATTTAATCACGGTACAACAAGGTCTGCGGGTACTGCTATTCTCTTCAACAACTGTCCGGGAAAGGTGGTAACTGCCAGAACTGATGATAATGGCCATTGGGTGATCTGTGTCCTAAACATTAGTGACTCCTTTTTAATCCTGCTATACACATTATCTATAACAATTTAAGACAAAATAGCATTGTACTCTCTGATTTGAGTGTTATTCTTGATGATCTCAAAGTGTTGTATTCAACTAATAATATTCTTATTGGTGGTGACTTTAAAATGGTCTATGATGACTGGACAGACCGTTTCCCCTCTAAATTTAATAATCACCATTACAACCATACTCTTGTAGACTTTTACACTAGTCAAAATTTGCTTGATCCCTGGCGATTAACAAAACCAGAGGTCAGACAGTATTCCTGGTTCAAACCTGATGCTTCATCCAAATCCAGAATTGACTATTGGCTTATTTCTGACAACTTACTCTGTTATGTTGCTGACAGCAACATATCTGCAGCTCCATTAACAGATCACTGTTTAATAGATTTAACTCTGCAACCCCTGGATCATTCTTTACATAACAAGGGCTACTGGAAATTTAATTCTAGTCTTTTGGACAATGATTCCTTTTGTCAAGGTATCGAATTATTAATATCTGAAATAATTGAAGATTCAAATTTATCATCCTACATTAGTAAGTGGGAGTTTTTGAAGAACAGAGTCCGCAGATTCTCCCTATATTTTAGTAAACAACTGAACCAAAGGCTTCATCAAGAGGAGGTTGAGTTGATTAAGGATATAAACCTGTGCTGCAATAAATCTTCACTCACAGAGAGAGATAAGATGAAACTTCTTGCTTTACAGCCAAAACTTGATGAAATCTAAGAAAAGCTAAGTGTGCGTATATTAGGTCAAGAGCTAAATGGATAGAGGAGGGTGAAAAGAACTCCACCTATTTCTGCAGACTGGAAAAAAGGCACCAAGAGAGAAACTTAATTAAAACACTACTTATTCATGGGGTGGAATGCACAAATCCCAAACTAATAGTGCAGGAAATATACAGCTTTTACGGCAATTTGTATTCATCGTCTTTCTCCAAAGATGTTGCTGAGTTTTTTTTTCATTGTATAAAGGAGCAGATTCCCCAGATAACTGAAGACTTCAAAGAGCTCTATGAGGCAGACATCACTATAGAAGAGTTAGACAAAGCAGCACAGTGTTTGGCTTTGGATAAATCTCCTGGTTCAGATGGTCTAACCTCTAATTTCTATAGGCACTTCTGGGACTCCCTTAGAGATCTTTTATTGAACACTTTAAAGGAAGCAATTGCAAATGGGATGCTCCGTTCCTCTATGAAACAGGGCATAATCACTCTTATTCCCAAACCCGGGAAAGATGCCAAAATCCTTGATAATTTACGCCCAATGACCTTGCTTAACAACAATTATAAACTGCTGGCTCATATTTATACTATTCGCATAGTATAAATAGACAGGAATTTCTCAGATTATCAGTGAGACACAGTCTGGTTTTATGGAAAAAAGATCTATACACAATAACATACGCTTGGTTCTGGATTTGATTGAGTACAGGGATTTAGTAGTTGATGATGGCTTTATCTTGTTTCTTGATTTTTACAAAGCTTTTGATATGATGGAGCATCCTTTTATTTTTAGTATCTTAGAATTGTTTGGTTTTGGCAAAAACTTTATGGAGGTAATTGAATACAAGGACACCAACAGTTCAGTCTCCTTACCAGGTGGCACTTCCCCACGCTTTACTATTAAGCGCGGCATAAAACAAGGGTGCCCTATCTCGCCTTTCCTATTTATTCTAGCTGCTGAGATGTTGGCTATTCTTATTAAACACTCATATATCCAAATTAGAAGTTGGTGGTCAACAAATTGTTATAACTCAACTGGCTGATGACACCACACTTTTTCTTAAGGATTTAGAACAAATTCCTTCAGCACTTCAGCTTGAAATTGAACAAATGTGAATTGATGTCCATGATTGCCCCCTAATGACCGCTTACAACATCCCCATTAAGACCTCTGTCAAGTATCTGGGCATGCATATTTCCAAAGATGTTTCCATGACTGTTAATTTGAATATTTGGAAAAAGTTAATGCCTGGTTGCATAGGGACATCTCTATTTTTGGTCATATATACTTGACAAAGATGGAAAGTATTTCACGATGCATTTACCCTGCTTACTCCTTGGCTTTTTCTGACAGAGCCATCAAGTCCATCAATCAGATAAACTTTGATTACATTTGGAGAAAGAAATAACACTACATTAGAAAGTCTATACTGAGGATGGTGGTTTGAGAGCCATTGATTTTGATTGTATCAATGGAACTCTTAAGATCAACTGATTAAAATCCTTTCTGAATAATGGCAACTCTTTTTGGTACTGTCTTCCCAGGGAGATTTTTAAGAAAGTTGGTGGTATACGATTTCTCTTAAGCTGTGATTTCACTATACAGAAACTTCCTCTTAAACTCTCCTCCTTCCACCAATAGGTTTTACTCTACTGGAAGCTCTTATTCAAGCATAATTTTACACCACACAATACTCCTCTGTGGAACAACAGATATGTACTGTTTAGAAACAAATCTCTGTACTTAGGGGATTGGTTGGACAAAGGGATATGGTCCATTTGCCACCTTCTTGATGAAAGAGGAAACCTGGTAATCTTTGAAGATTTCTGTTTGAAATATCAAATGCCCATTGATCGTGCTCAATTTAGGCATGTCATTAATGCAATCCCATTGTCGGTTCTGTCGCAGATTAAGAACATAATACTGTACTCAGTGTCTGTTTCCACTACTTTACCGCAACTCATGGTTGAGGGTCATGATTTTGTTGGTGACAAACTTTCAAATCAAGCAATCCGTTATTGCCTTTGTAATAGCTTGTATCCCTTGCAATCAAACAGAAATAATATCCTCCAAATTTTCTCTAGGTCCGCTATAGACAATTTATGGACCAAGTATTTATCTTTTCCAATTCCACCTAAAGCAAAAGAGACCCACTATAAGATTTTAAATAATGTATACCCTTCTAACGAACTTTTGAGACAGAGATTTGGTTTTGAACAAAATGGCTGTGTTTTCTGCACTAGTGACATAGAAACGACTGATCATCTTTTCTTTGAATGCAAATACAGTAAGGCCTTTTGGGATGATGTGAATGATTGGCTGCAAAGTAAAAATTTACAAATTGAGCCGTTTCCAGGGAAAATATAATCTTTCGTATATTACTGGAGGATAAGACTTCTGATTTTATTATCAATGTATTAACCACACTGGGCAAATTCTTTATCCACAAGGTTAGATTTTTGAAAACTCAACCTGTATTCTGTGCCTTTCGCAGGGAACTGTTATACTATTTTTCTACACTAAAATACATGAAAAGCAATTTGGCAGTAAAGCTCTTAGGGTTGATTACCACTCACAACCTTAATGAGAACCCGTAGCATCTAAATACACTCCTTTTTCTTTTGTCTGTAGGGCTTATATCCTTTTATTTTTTTTATGCTCAGTTTGTACTGTTTTATGTATTTACAATTGTAATTGTTGATTGCCTTGTTTGTATTTACATTTTGAAAAAGCAATAAAAAATAAATGAAAAAAGTTTTAATCACGTAGACTCTGTACTCACGTTTCCTTGTTGCTGTTGCATCTTAGAAGCAGTCTCTATAAACCTATGCAGCCATATATTATTTACAGTCTGGTTATCCTCTTTCAAGAAGTAAAACAGTCTAATTGCTTTTGCGCTTCCAATTTCTGCAGTTGATCCAGTTTTCAGTTCGACACCACCAATCTCAGACGCAATGAAAATTCTGCCATTATATGGGTAGGAAATAGGTGTTGTGACGACATCAGCAGGACTTGGCACAATTTGAAAAATTGCATTTGACACGCACATGCCATCCTTTTTTACACATAGGTCTTTAAAAGCAGATTCATTCACTTTGAGGTTTTTTAAATCCTCATCTATGTGAAATATTTTGGTAAAAGCAGGAACTGTGAGGATATTTTCGGTAGACGAAACAATGACAGATGCAAAAGTCCCTTCTGTATAAAGTCTCAAACGAGAGAATGCGCTATCATTCTGTGGAAAGTTTTCTTTAACTACTTGTCGTTCGTTTTTAGCAAGTCCATTTGTAGGAGTAAACATCTCTTCAATGTCGTTTGCTTCTCTGTCTGCAAGGAAATAAAATCCTCCTCCAAGACCCGCAGAGATGAACATGGGAACAATAAAAAACCACCAGGGATATCTACCAACATAACAACCAAGTGTTTCAAATCCCCTAGCTAAAGGCTTCTCAAAGCATCCGGTATTGCACCGAGACATTTTCTATTTTCTCCTTTTCAACTTGTGGTAAAAGAAAATAACCAAAGTTGTATCTACACATCTGTTGACAGCCTAACAAGTGTGTACTGTATTTTACAGATATTCAAATCAGCGTCTTGTGAGCAACATTAAAGAAACACTTCCGGGTCACGAAAATCAGGAAATTTTCAAAATAAAAGAGACCAACGTATTATTTCAAAACTGACAAATTGAGTTTATTAATTGTTTAAGAAAATGTACCTCTCAAAACATTGACAACAATTCATATATGACCATATTTAAGAGTAATTTCAATAAAAAGTGGGTATTAAAACACGTTCCAAGGGCAAAATTCAGACAATGCCAATGACTGAATATGGAATACATATTGCCTCATAGCTCATAAACTATTGAATATTCCACAGAGAAAGCAATGTAGGAAATGTTCAGGAGAATGTGTAGAATAAGACAAACCTGTTTAGTCATGAGGAATGGTGTGCTACATCTAGCAACACAATATTTTCCACACCCTCTTTTTCCACAATGTTACTCAATGGATATGAAATACATATTGCCCTGTACAGAAAAAACTGTTCTATACGCCGCAGTGAATGTATTGTAGGAAATGTTCAGGAGAGTGGATAGAGTAATTATATGCAAAAAAATCAAGGGGCACTGTGTATTTGCAAATGTTGCTGGCATTTTACTCCACCCATCCCATTGGCCACAATGTAACTCAATGGATATGAAATATATATTGCCCTATACAGAAAAAACTATTCTATACGCCGTAGTGAATGTATTGTAGGAAATGTTCAGGAGAGTCTATAGAGTGATTATATGCAAAAAAAAATCAAGGGGGACTGTGTATTTGCAATTGTTGCTGGCATTTTACTCCACCCATCCCATTGGCCACAATGTAACTCAATGGATATGAAATACATATTGCCCTATACAAAAAAAAGTATTCTATACGCCGCAGTGAATGTATTAGTGTATATTTTTTACAATATACAGTAAGCAAAGTGGGAAAATAGATTCATTTAATATTATTTAAATCGCGGTTTACCGCGGACTTTTATTTTGAAGGCGACATCCGAAAACCGGAAGTTTTATTGTTGCTACGGAATCTCTAATGTTGCCAGCATCACGCTACTTCTTCGGGTCAGTTTCGTTTTGAAAAAGAAAAGGGGCGTAAGTTGCGTTTCTTAACATGCATGAACCGCCACCTACTGTTCTGTTCAGGAGTGTGGGGTCATCCATCTCCCACCGAAACCGGTCTCCCGAATAGAAGATAATGGCTAAATCTCAAATCGCATACTATATAGTGATCACTGGCGTAGCTATCGGGGGCATCAGGGCCCGCGGTGATAGGAGGGCCCGTGTGTGATGAGTGGGCCCGTGTCGAACCGCACCGTAATGTTTACTTTCACTTTGTGTTTCATTACGACGATCGATATGCGACGAGAGATAGGGAAGGGGGGGGGCGTGGTACAAGAGCTTCCACCCCGGCCCGGCGACACCACGCCAGTGAGTAAAGCTCCCCCTTCCTGGCGCCCTGACAGAAATATTCCTGGCGCCGTGCTTGCCTACACACCTCACTGCTTCCATCTCCTCTCAGAACACCATTCATCCCCCATCTCTGTTCCACCCTCATCACTCTGTCGAACAAACTGTCTCCACATCATACAACTCACAAAATAACAAGACATGTTCCACTGTTTCCTCAACCAAACATGCATCACAAATCCTATTTTCTTGATTCTTTATCCATTTCAAAGAAGAATTCAGTCCTGTATGACCAAACCTGAATCTTCCCAGTACCAAATTATTTCCAGACTTTCCAGATCTTAATCTGCTTAACACTGATGCTGAGTCTGAACATACACTACAGTTCAAAAGTTTTGGGTCACTTGGAAATGTCCTTGTTTTTGAATGAAAAGCTCATTTTTTGTCCATTAAATAAGATCAAATAAGATTAAATTGATCTTACTTGATTATTTTACTATAATTTTCAAAGTAACTTTTTGTTAATACAATGTAACATGAATGAAAAGTATTGTTCCATTTCCTAAAG
The DNA here is from genome assembly GCA_016801175.1 of Esox masquinongy. Lineage (NCBI taxonomy): Eukaryota > Metazoa > Chordata > Actinopteri > Esociformes > Esocidae > Esox > Esox masquinongy. The sequence continues at coordinate 27,741 of JACXGI010003008.1, read as the reverse complement.
TTTAGTTTGTGAATTGTTACATTCTAGCCAAATTTAAGATAAAATATTTAGGTAGAAAGTTAGGATCACAGCTTTAAAACCGTTTTCCCTGAAGTAAATAGTGAATGTACATGTTATTTGAAGTACATGGGTTAAAGTAGTTTGGAAATTGTGTTCATGTGTCATGTATACATGAAAAGAACATTAATCTTTGTTACAATGTCATATTTTTATTAACCATGTAGCAAAATCATCTCTTGTCTTCAATCATCCTTTGGGGACATCCTTTGTCCCCAAGGATGTCCCAGGTCGGGGACATCCTTTGTCCCCAAGGATGTCCCAGGTCGGGTCATGGGTCATCAGAAGCATCTGATTGGGGTTAGAGGTCAGGAGTCATTCAATGTACATCACATTGATGAGCTCAATGAGGTTTTCAATGAGTTTGAATCCCACTGAGGTCACATACAAATCTATGGTGGTGATTCTGTAGGCAAAACAATGTAAAATACATACATCTTCACCAAATTGTTGAGTGATGATCAATTAGGGACAATGAGCATAGTGGTACTACACTGCTCAAAAAAATTAAGGGAACACGTAATCATCACAGTATAACACCAAGTCAATTAAACTTCAGGGATATCAATCTGTCCAGTTAGGAAGGATAAGCAATTATGAATCAATGTCACCTGTTTTGGTGCAAATGAAAGTGACAACAGGTGCACTGGAGAGGCAACAGCAAGACAACCCCCAAAAAGGGAATGGTTTTCCAGGTGGTGGCCACAGACAATTGCTCTCTCCTTATCCTTCCAGACTGATTCTTCTCTAGTTTTGCGTTTTGCTAGTGTCTTTGTCACTACTGGTAGCATGAGGTGGTACCTGCAGCCCATTTAGGTGGTCCAGCTCCTCCAGGGTGGCACATCCATACGTGCCGTCACAAGAAGGTTTTCTGTTTCTCCCAGTACAGTCTCAAGAGCATGGAGAAGATACCAGGAGACAGGATGTTACACAAGGAGAGCTGGACAGTCTGGAGACGCCTGCAACATTATCCAGCATGACCGGTTTGGCATTGGGTCAGTGATGGTCTGGGGAGGCATCTCCTTGGAGGGTTGCACAGACCTCCACGTGCTAGCCAATGGCATTCTGACGGCTGTTATGTACCGGGATGAAATCCTCATACCCATCGTCAGATCTTACGCTGGTGCAGTGGGCCCTGGGTTCCTCCTGGTGCAGGACAATGCCCGGCCTCATGTGTCCAGAGTGTGTAGGCAGTTCCTGGATGAAAAAGGCATTGATACAAGTAAGTAAGCAAGCAAGCAAGTTTATTACCATAGCACAATTCATACATAGAAGCAATTTAATGTGCTTTACAAAAAAAATAAAAAATATAAAAATACAATAGCATAAAAACAAATACCCACATGAAAACATCAAAACAACATCATAATAATAAAACAAAGAATAAGAAAATAGAAATAGAATAAAAATGGGATAAAAACATAGGAAGCTATAAAAGCTGTAAGGCTAAACAATTCTTCAAACATATCAGAAATGTATTTCTGATATAAACCATTCAGAGGTTTATAAACTAAAAGCACCGCTTTAAAATCTATTCTGTAACTGACTGGAAGCCAATGCAAAGATTTAAGAACTGGAGTGATGTGCTCTGTTCTCTTGGTCCTGGTTAACATTCTAGCAGCAGCATTCTGAATGAGCTGCAACTGTTTTACAGTCTTTTTGGGGAGTCCAGTTAAGAGGCCATTACAGTAGTCAACCCTACTAGAGATAAAAGCATGGATGAGCTTCTCTTGGTCTTTTTGGGACACCAAGCCCTTGATTCTGGTTATATTTTTAAGATGATAGAATGCTGTTTTGGTGACCACTTTGATATGACTGTTAAATGTGAGGTCTGAGTCTAACAGAACCCCAAGATTACGCACTTGGCCCTGTGGATCTCCACATGTCATAGCCACCCTATCAGATTCATGATTTACAATGGTGACAAAGTAACTCCGGCCATCTAAATAAGATCTGAACCAATTAAGAACTGTCCCGGAAAGTCCTACCCAATTTTCCAGCCTATCTATAAGTGTTCTATGATCTACAGTGTCAAATGCTGCACTGAGATGTAATAGAACCAGAACTGTTATTTTATCGGAATCAGTATTCAGCCGTATATCATTTAAAACCTTTATCAGGGCCGTTTCAGTACTGTGGTGAGGTTGGAAGCCTGACTGAATTTTGTCTAAGAGACCGCTTGAGTTCACAAAATTGCTGAATTGATTGAAGACAACCTTCTCAATGATCTTGGCTATAAAAGGGAGATTTGATACAGGTCTATAGTTGTTCAATATAGATGCTTCCAGTGTTCTTTTTAATAGGGGTTTAATGGCAGCAGTTTTTAGAGACGTTGTGAATATGCCTGATTGCAGAGAGAGCTATAAACAATTTGCTGTAGGTCCATTGTTTTAACCTCGTAAGACCTGAGCTTTGATAATGTATGCATTTTTTATTTTTCTTAGCTATTTGGGATCAGTAGGACCTGATAAGTATAATATCTAAGCATGGCGCAGACAACTGTCCTCTAATAAGGACAGTAGGTTTAAGTTAAGCAGAATGAAGTACATGGTGCAGGAAGCCTAAAACATGTCCTCATATGCGGACACAGGCTCTCAGGAGGATAGAGTTAAAAATTGTTTTAAAAAAGTCTGATGGCAATGTGTTGAGACAACATGTGGAAGCTTTAAGATGTCGAACTGTTTCTTATAGGGATTTTTGATCAATTGTATTAAATTGCGACATAATAACCAAGTTATGTCTTGGTGGTCGTGGTGACGGTACAGAGTCCTTGTTAGACTGTGTAGTTCTGATGGCCCGTCTAATACTTCAAATTTTTTCACTAAAGAAACACGCAAATTCATTACATTTCACAGTGGACATGAGTTCTGATGCTATCTGCTTTAGGGGATTTGTTGGCTTGTCGACCATGGAAAATAGAGTGCGGGTATTGTTGATATTCTTGTTGATCATTCTTGATAAATGTTGCTGTCTGGCCATGCGTAACTCATTGTTGAAGCTACCAAGGCTTTGTTTATAGATGTCATAGTGGATTTGAAGTTTAGTTTTCCTCCAGTCAATGATGCCATTGACTGGCCTTCACATTCCCCAATTAAGAACCTCTGGGACGTTATGTATCGGTTCATCCGACACTGTCAAGTAGCACCACAGACTGTCCTGGAGCTCACTTATGGGGAATACCGTTGAACCCCTGATGTGCTGAATGTGTCTAAACAGGGGAATACCGTTGAACCCCTGATGTGCTGAATGTGTCTAAACAGGGGAATACCGTTGAACCCCTGATGTGCTGAATGTGTCTAAACAGGGGAATACCGTTGAACCCCTGATGTGCTGAATGTGTCTAAACAGGGGAATACCGTTGAACCCCTGA
>JACXGI010003008.1:0-24214 GCA_016801175.1 Esox masquinongy | reverse complement strand
ATTCGGCAGATATTCGTTTTCTCTCTTGTTACAAACTATAAGCACTCCATGACCATGCAAATTAAAGATTTGGAATTGGGATAGGATGGACTACCACCCACACCTTTTCTTTTATCAAAACTATTGATTTTTTTGTGACCAATATCTGACTTCAATCTTCAATAGGTCCTTCAAAATGTGTTGTAATATTACAAACGTACGTATTCTGAATCTAGGGATGATGGACTACAATCCAGTTTCTTTAAATTGTGCATTCCAAAATATGATAAACATTTTAAAATTAAAGAGCTCATACAAAAAGTGTGCCATGACTATTAAAAGTGCATATTTTTAATCAGGGGAGGATGGACTACTATCCGCAGCTTTTATTTATTTTATTTATTTATTTTTTTTAAATCATAACACACTTTTTGTAGGAGCTATTTAATTTAATTTTTTTAATCAAATTTTGAAATGTACAATTAAAAAAAAATAAAAGCCGCAGATTGTAGTCCATCCTTTCTCGAGTCAGAACATGTACGTTTTATAATATTAGGCTACTTACTATAATAACACTTTTCGTAATAGCTGTCAGAAATTGGCCAAAAATAAATCATAATTTTGAAAAAATAAAAGGTGTGGATTGTAGTCCATCCTATCCTGATTCAAAATCTTTAATTTCAATGGTCATGGAACGCTTGACCTCATAGCTATTGACAAAAGGAATATCCACCGAATGTCCACTATAAAACTAACTTTACCTAGCTCGTTTAGCGGCATAATTGAATCACATACTTTGTAGCCTCTAATGAGCTCTTCTGCTCATTAGTTACCCTCGGAATATAGCCTGTCATTCAACAATCTTCCATAGCCAAAGTCTGGGGTGCGGACAGACGCTAGAAGATGCGCCGACGCCGTGAGTAGCTAGATTTTCTTTAATTTATTAGCTAATATTTTAGATGAACTTATTGTGAATATTTTGTAACGGCTAAGTGACATAACTTATTAAAAATATTTTTTGTCTATAATACAACTCAACGAAATTACTATTTGTCTTTTTGTTCCTCTTAAGCCAGAAGGTAATTAACTTCACGGCTGTAGGGCCACTAATATTACTTCCCAAGAGTGGTCGCTCTAGGCTGGTTTCACAGTACTTTCCAAGGCAAGTGCGTCAGAATATGCTTAATGGCCGTATGCATAATGAATTCAAGCCTCTGGTAAAATTAAGTTTTCGTCGAGAATAAAAAGTTTTCAGGAAACGTATATCAGCTATAAGGGAGTCAAAACCGACGCCAAGCCATATTGGGAGTGTTAGACATCGTTATGTGAAAATAGACATCAAACTGAAGTTTTAATTGTCTTTCTTCTCCCTGTCCAAAATGCCGGTAAATATGGCTTGGTGCCGCACAGACTGCGTTGAGAAGCCTTTCTCCATTGGATTTCAGAAGTTCGGCCGTTTCGTGGGAAGGAACCCGTGGTGGTTCTTTATCACCCCCCTGGTCATATCAACGGTGCTTGGGTCTGGGTTTTATTTCCTAGCGGACCGGGAAGCCAACAACATTGAGGACCAATTTACACCAGTCAACGGACCTGCAAAACTTGAAAGAAAATTTGTGGAAGAGAACTTTCCCCTGAATAACTCTGTGTATTCCAACCAGAGACTGTACACCATGGGAGAATATGCATCCTTCATAGCGGTCTCAAGAGATCCCAACATCTTCACCGACGGTGCTATCAAAGAAATATTAAGTTTGGACAAGAAGGTTCGAGAAATAATACTTTGGAGAGGTCACGAGCAGCTTACATTCGAAGGACTTTGCGCTAGAAAATCCAATAAATGTATTCCTAATAGAATATTAGATATTATGAATCATTATGGTAGCAACATTGACCAGACTGAACTCACCTTTCCATTTTTCCGTTTTGGATTCACAACCATTTTTCTAGGATATTCTGTTGGTGGAGTTAATGTAAGCTCAAAAGTCATAAAGAGTGCTAAAGCAATACGACTTTTTTATTCTTTGAAAGAAGGTAACCGCACTATAACAGATCTGTGGCTGAACGAATTCCTCAAGGTTTTTCCCTCCAACCAGTCTCTGAAGTACATAACGGTGGGTTGGCCGATTTACCTTTTAACAATAAATGTAAACAGTTTGAATACTTGATAGTCTGTTTGTCAGTGGTCTAGGAAGTTTGTGTGCGCGTGGTGTGTGTATGTGTGTGTGTGTGGGGGGGGGGGGTACCATTGAGACAAAGTGTGTCTTTTACGTTTTACACCACACATTTCCAAGTAGGAAACTAATCACAATGTTTACTTATTGGGAAAAAAATCCTGCGCAATGTTACTCGCTTGCATGATGACCAGTAGTTTACCACTTAAAAATCCCGCAGATTAGTCTGCTTGTATCTCGTATAGATGCTGAAGACAGATTTCCATGGGGCATGAAGCATGTCTAATCGCACGCTGAATAGCTGTTATCTGTTTCTTTGAACTGCAATGCACTAGGGCTGTCAATTGCATGATTACATTCAGAACGGCCAAGTCTTACGTAAGTCAAAAGCCATTGTTCGTCCTTGGATGAGTCTTTTGACGGCGGGCCAGAACAGAGACTAATGGTACCCAGAATAGCGCCAGAATACGGTCATTGATTAAATTGCTTTCTAGAGGCCTCTGTCTTGTCCTGCTCTGTACTGTATTGTACTCTACTGTATATTGTTTGTTATATGGTACGGGGTAAAACTTCGGTGAAGTGTGTGTGTGTGTGTGTGTGCAGAGCATGTGTGTTTTTGATTGGCATGGTAGCAATTAGACAACACAAATAATGAGGACACTGACTTCTGCATCTTTCCAGGTTAGTCATTCCACGTCACTGTCCAGGCAGGTGGAGTTCGAGGCCAACACCAGGGATGTCATCCCGTTGTTTTCCATCACATATGTAATCGCCATCATCTTCTCCATAGTGTCTTGCCTAAGGTGTGCATGCGACTATGCGTTATATATTCAAGCAGTAAGGCACGCAAGGGCATGTGCTGTGTGGTATATGGCTGATGTACCACGGCTAATGGCTGTTTATAAGCAAAATGCAAAGACCCGATGCTGGGATACTGTCCTTAACCACAAACCCCAGAGGTGCCTTGTTGCTATTAGAACCTTGTTTTGAATGTAATTAAAACAGTAGAAAGTAAAAATGTTTTTCACAGCTTGGGTATGGGCCTAAAATACCATGACATGAAGCCATTCCACTACCCAGTTTATGTACAACACACAGACAAACTGTTATGACGTTCACTGATAATTGTAATAATTAATGCATAACTCATCTTTAAAAACATTGTCGGTGGTGTGTCATTCTGATTCAGAATTGAAGGGATGTCTCATTTTTGCCATGCTAAAAATGGAAAATTAGGTCAGTTTGATTCGTTATTCTCTGCACGTTGTTTTTCAACAGGTTTGATTGTGTGAGGAACAAGGTGTGGGTGGCCACCTTCGGGGTGATATCTGCAGGACTGGCCGTGCTGTCTGCCTTCGGGATGATGCTGCATATCGGAGTGCCTTTTGTAATGACCGTGGCCAACTCACCGTTCTTGATATTGGGTGAGGAAGGGTCCATGGCTGGTGATCTTATTGCTAGGTTAAAATGCATCGTTTTTTTCATTTGAGTGTCCTGAATCTTTCAGTGACCTTGATCAACGGGTGTTTTGGAGCTCAATGGGCAAAGCATCACGGCTCCGGCAATGCCACGATAGTGGGTTTGATTCCCGGGACCACCCAAATATAAAAAAAACACACAAAAAAACAAAGTACCCATGACTAAGTCGCTCTGGATAATAGCATCTGCAAAGTGGCAAATCCTAACAATATTGTCCCTCTGCAGGTATTGGTGTTGACGACATGTTCATCCTCATATCCTGCTGGCAGCAGACTAACGTTCACTCCCGGGTGGAAGACCGCTTATCGGACACGTACAAGGAGGCAGCCATTTCCATTACCATCACCACCCTAACGGATGTGCTGGCTTTCTACATCGGGCTCATGACGCCATTTCGCTCCGTGCAGTCCTTCTGCCTGTACACCAGCACTGCTATCTTGTTTTGCTTCATATATAGCGTCACCTTCTTCGGGGCCTTTCTCGTGCTGAACGGGAGACGGGAGAATGGCAACAAGCATTGGCTGACCTGCAAGGAGGTCCCGGAGGACTGCCCCGCAGGTCGCTCTAAATCGTATGACCTCTGCTGTGTGGGAGGAGCCTATGACCGGCACACCGGAGCCGAAGAAGTGCAGCCCATGAATCATTTTTTCAAAAAGTACTACGGCCCGTTCCTGGTAAAACCCTGGACCAAGGTGTGTGTGATTGTGCTCTATTCCATTTATTTGACTATCAGCATTTATGGATGCTTCCAGATACAGGAGGGAATTGACCTTCGCAATTTGGCGGCTGATGATTCCTACGTGAACAGGTACTACGATGATGAAAAAGCCTACTTCTATGAGTACGGTCCAAACATCATGGTTATCATAAAGGGTGAGTTTGCCTACTGGGAGGAAAAGAATATGTTGGATCTCGAATCTTGCGTAGAGGACTTCAAAAACCTGTCTTTCATTGAGAAAGATATTTTCACATCCTGGTTGAAATCGTACAAATACTACGGTCAGCACACAAGCTTGAATTTGAGTGCTGAGAATGTTTTCAAGAAAAACCTTGGTACGTTTTTGAGATTCTACTCCGATTTCAAGCAAGACGTAAATTTCACTAACAATTCCATCCACGCCTCCCGCTTCTTCATCCAGACGGTCAACATCACCACCGCCCTTGATGAAATGAATATGTTGAACAATCTCCGAGACACAGCCAGAAGGTGCCCAGTCCCACTGCTGGTTTATCACCCCGTCTTCATATATCACGACCAGTACGCTGTCATAGTGAGCAACACCGTTCAGAACATCTCAGTGACCACAGCGGTCATGTTACTGATCTCCCTCCTGCTGATCCCAAACCCTCTCTGCTCGCTGTGGGTCACGTTCTCCATTGCGTCCGTCATTGTGGGCGTAACCGGCTTCATGGCGCTGTGGGACGTTAATTTGGACACCATATCAATGATCATTCTTGTTGTCTGCATTGGATTCTCCGTGGACTTCTCCGCACATATTTCATACGCCTTTGTTTCGAATAAAAAGCCAACGGCCAATGAGAAGGCCGTGGAAGCGCTGTTCCATTTGGGCTATCCCATCCTGCAGGGTGCTTTGTCCACCATACTCGGTGTGATAGTGCTGTCTGCTTCCAAAAACTACATATTTAGGACCTTCTTCAAGATCATGTTTCTTGTCATCTTTTTCGGGCTGTTTCATGGCATCACTTTCATCCCGGTCTTTCTGACGTTCTTTGACTTTTGCAGCGGCAGCTCGGGCAAGGTCAACTCTCATGATAAAAAGGTCCTGGAGGATCAAGCGATGGCTTACTACCAGTCCAAAAATGCCCGGGAGAAAACGATAGACCAAGACAAGCAGATCTTTGACAATCACACTTTCCTGCCTGACAATCACCCGTTTTGCAAAGCAGAGTCGTGTCCCTCGGTCTGGACCCTGACAGTCAACACCCTCCAAACCCCGGGTGGTCAGGTCTGCATGCCAAGCACAGGTCCCATGTTCACCATCGATGGTCAGACATATGAAGTTCAGATGTACTCAGCTAGTAGCGACCCTGTCGCGGTCAGCCGTAACCAGAATCACGGGTCTGGTGAACAAAATTGCGTGACAGGAAATGGCCAACCGCTGGAGATTAACGACCCGGTTATTAATTGCCATGATTCGGCAGGTCCTGTTCTTTGAGTGTCCATCTGTAATTATTAAATAAATGTTTGTTTACATGAGATGTATCCAAGGATGGAATTGAAGGATTTCGGGCACTGGCCAGCTGGGCTAGTAGACTGACATTTTTACTTGCCCAGGTCTAAAATCTAATGAAACATTTGAAATACGTTTTACAAGGTGGTTGGCTAGTTGAGCAAATGTTCGAAAAATAAAAGTTTGAAAAATAAAAGTTTGAAAAATACTTGCCTTGGGCTAGTGAGCTAGCTTAATTTCCATCTCTAGTTTATCTTACATATGAGCTTTATGTAAATCATGAAGCACTAATAACATATGTTTTGAACCTATTGGATTGCATTTTTCATCGGTAGCATTGAAAAAATCATTTAGTCACTGTCATGCATAACAGTCACTTGGCCCTGTAAAATGTAAAATATAGCCATAGCATACCTCAGTTATGTTATCATTCTATGAAATACATAATTTAACTTGGCAGCAATTGAGTTTAAATCGGTTACTACAGACTGTTGACAAATTCAAAGATAACCAACATAAAGTGTCTCAGTAAGGCGTTGGGCCACAAGCTGCTGGAAGAGCTTTAATGCGCCTTGGCATAGATTCAGTTAGTCCCTGGACCTCTACTGGAGGGATGGAAGACTATTCTGTCATTTGGTGTTTTCGTGATTGTGGTGGAGAGCGCTGTCTAAAACTTTCCGTAGATCCTTCCCTCTAGCAATCTTTATCCAAAATCGAGGTCAACTGGATCTGCTCAGCATTTATATATGTGCGACAGATCATGATAGTATGTTAATTGATAATTGTATCATGCTGTACACCCGTTTGGAAGCATCCGCATTAGTTATATTCCCCCGCTCATTTAGTCAGGTTTTTCCTTTGTCACCTGTCTGTATGTGGTTAATATCGTTGGATTTAAAAACCATGACAATGTTCATATTGGTATTTGAAGAATCACAAGCTTTACTGAAACATTACAATCGTGTTCATGAGCTATCCAGTCTTCAATTGAGTACAGTTAACTGTATATAAAATTCAACTGTTTTCACTTCCTATATTTTCATAAATGCCTTTATCAAAGGGCAATCTGCAGTTATGTCCATATTTTTTAAATTGATGATATACAGCACTTAAATCTTTAGTAATATATTTTATAGAGAGGATGACAACCCAAACTGAGCTCGTTTCTCTTTTGTCTGTAAGCATAGTAAATGTAATTATGTAAACAAACACTGTATAGCCTGGAAACATGAGTTAAAAAGGATCATGAAATCCTGGATGGTAATTAAGTGTCACCATACCTCTGTTCATGAGTTTGAGAGTGGTTACATTTCTTCAGACTCATCCATCAACTGTTTAATAAATCAGTGGAGGGGTGGTGCTTTGTTGTGGTTTAAACTGTAGCGCACCCCATTGAAAGATGGAATGTAAACATTTGTGCAATAACATTGTCAAGCAACGTTTTGCAATTCCCCCCAAAAAAGTCACTGTATATTTGATATTGTACCAAAACCTACCATAATATGTATTGAAAGTAGTATTTTACTAATGTTTACCTTTATCCAATTTATTATGTAAAAAAAATGTATTTGCTAACCCATGGTTAGGTAGTTGATTTAAACTGGTAACATTTAATACCACAAGGTGGCATTGTGGAAACAGTACAGTGAGCTTGCTAATTGTATGCTTTTTTCCCGCGTAATTTAGTGCTTGTGACTTTATAATTTCTCCATATAATTCTCATTCTACTTCAACACTTTTTGTGAACAACATTTGTGGAGTACAACATGAATATGTAATTAATCTCATTTGAATGTCAGACGATTTCCAATAAACCACATTCTTTTCGGATATTCATCTCAATCTCCCTGCAGTTAATTGTACTACTTTTTCATATCACAATGTCTCAAATGGCAAAATGTGAGTACTTTAATATGGTACTTACTCTGCAGGCTTTTCGTATTTGCTAATGCTGCAGTTTGGCTGAGTGACAATTGAACAAACTTTTGCATCCTTAATGCAGCAAGGACAACAGCTCCAGACTAAATAAGCAGCTGCAAAAGTAATCTAAAATCAAAGCAAAACAGGAGCAGACAGACTTAATTATTTTTATTATAGAATAATACAGATGTTAATAATACAAAATCCCAAGCAAAGATTATGTCACTGGAAAATTCAGCAAATTTTTTGGACCAATGGAGTAAGGGTATTTTTATAGCTAAGACATTAAGGCACACTCTAGGAAAACACCTCAATGTCACAAAATGTTAACATAGATCCCATTAAAATGAAAGGAAATGTAACAATGAAATGGTGTTAGACATTGGAATTACCCATAAATATTGCTACACTCTTAAATTGGCTCACCCACTCTCTTTCAGAACTGCTACCAAAGTAGAAAGTGTGGTGTTTGGATCCAGTAGTTTAACAAGAGGAACATTGACACCGCTCTCCTGGAAGATGTGATTCTGCAGAGTCATAGCCAACATTGAGTCAATACCCAGTACACACAGGGCAGTGTCATCACAAACCTCATCTATGCTAACATTACTGATTTCACTTAGAATTGCCCTGACGTTCTCGTGTGCCAGGGAAAGGTTTTGGACCCTTGGTTCTGTAATGTTAATGTTGTCAAGTTCTTGCTCAACCAAGGCAGTTAGCCTTCCTCTGAGAGATGCGTTTTGTGAGAGAACGTGGCTACTCAGATTTCTGAAGTTGAATTTGCAAATGACTTGCTGTGGGTTGGTCATGCACAAACACTTTTCAAGGGCCTCGTGGACTTCTGACACATCCATTATCATCAGGCCCTTGGCCTCAAGGAACCTTTGGAAATTGTCTTTGTTCAACAAGAGTCCGAGGTTTAAAGGCCCCCAGTTAATGGACTGTGCAGCAAGTCCGAGGTTCTGTCGATAATGACAGAACGTGTCCAGGAAAGAATTGGCCGCTGCATAGTTAGACTGTGAAGCATTGCCAATGAAAGAAGAGATGGAGGAGTAGCACACAAAGTAATCCAATTTGTTGTGCAGTGTGGCATAGTGAAGATTCAATGCCCCATTCACTTTGGGTCGAAGGACTTCACTGAAGTGTGATCGATCAAGTGTTTCGATCAAAGCGTCATGCAACACAGCTGCGCTGTGAAACACTCCTTTAATTTGACAGGAGGGAAAACGCTGTACAATTGCAGTGATTGCATTCACAACCTGCGCTGACAAGGACACGTCACACTGGACGTTCATGATTGACACCCCACATGTCTTCTGAATGGTGTCAACCTCAAACTGCATCTCAGCTGTCAGAGGACTTCTGGACAACGTCACAATGCATCCACCACCCCTGTGAGCAATGAACTTCACAGTCTCAAGACCCAAGCCCGAGAGCCCTCCTGTCACAAGGTACACACACATCTTCTTAAAGAGTTGCCTTGGTCTCATTACTAAAGTGATATCAGACACTGACTTTTCAGAATCTGCATGACCCAAAATAACCTGAGACACAGCTTTAGCTCTGAAGTAGGACTCAAATTGCGTAGTGAGATGAGGTTCTCTCATATCTGTCGATTGAAAGGTGGTGCTTTGCAAAGATTGCAACAGCCCATCCAAATTTAATGACCTCAGCCAATTGCAGATCTTATTCTTATGTGCCTTTAGATTAGCTCTCTGGAAAACATTTGACACATGAAGCGTTTGAATGTGTACATGATCGCTCTCATGCACAAAGATATTTGCTGAGTGCAATGAGGACTGGTTGTCACAGACTACAACAATATGCTTGGCTTTGGTTTTACTACCTAGTGTCATCAGTAGAGATGGATCAAATGGAGGCAACACAACAAATGTATCACAATGATCAATATTTAGTAGTTGTTGAGGCAACTGTGGCAGAACAACGGCATTCCATCCTGATTTGATTGCTGTTTGCGTCAAGACCTTCAGAAGACCAGAATCAGGGACAGAAGACATGATACCCAAAGGTCTTTGTCGTTTCACCCTTGGTAACACTCCTTGTAATATTTCCCAAGCCAGCACAAAGTAGGACACACAAGGAGCCTCAATAAGAAATTGCAGCCTCTTCGTGTTGTAACAAGCATCTTCAGGGATTGTGATTTTAGACGTGGCCCTGACAGGGTAACATGAGACTACATGGTGTCCCACTTTCAGTGTGCTTACCTCTTCCCCTACAGCTGTGACAGTGCCACTAAAGTCAAGGGCCAAAAGCTGGTGGCTCTGAGATGCGTGTTTGTTCCAGTACATTGTCTGACCAAAGTTAAGATCGGAGACGCTAACAGGGTAGAAGTCTGAGGAATGAACACAAATCTTACTGAGCTCAATCTCAACTGATTTCACCTGGATGTCCTTTTTCTCAACTTCACAGGGAATGGCAGACAGGCCAGTCACTCTGTAAGGGTCAGCAGTCTGAAGGGTAAACTGCCCAGACCCGTGGACAGTTCCCTCAGGGTTGGTCATCCCTTTTACTGGGGTGCGAACTATTACTGTTGAATATATCTGTCCCTTGGTGATCATGACTTCTGGATGCTTGCTAGTGTTCAAAACATGAACCAATGCCTGAATGTCTTCACTTGAAATAGAAGCAAGGTCAATCAGCTGAAAGGAGAGGCCTGGTATCTCCGCAGCACATGCTCTTGTCATGCCAGACAGCACAAAACCAGGACTAACATGGTCCACAGTCATTCCTGTTGAACGGTAGGTAATGACACGGATAATGCAGGAACACTTGTTGTCTTTCAGGGCAAGAACCAGCTGCCGATAATGCTCACAGCAGTCGACCAAGAATTCCAACGCCATGTCTGTAGTCAGATGAGTAAGGTCTTGTACACCCCATATGAACAGGACCTCTTGTAAATCTATACCAGCATCACCTTGAAGAGAATAAGATACTAAGTCTCGAACTTGTGTGCTGGACCCATGCTCTCTGTTCAAGAAAAATGTTGACGTTTGGTGTACATATGGCCTCAATGCTGTTGCAATTCCCAGTGTGTCCTCAAAGATCAAGGCTTTGGGTTTGCGGCTTGCACCGTGGCTGTTGTCAGTGATTGGGAGGAGTTCATTGTGAAAGAATAACGACTCTGCAACGTGTGAGCAATTTCCTAAAAACGAGATCCTTACATGCCTTAGTTCCACTAAAACATGTCCGTCTATATTGGAAAAGCAACCACATACGTCCAAGTAGTCTGAGGTCTCTTGGATTGCTCTCAGATAAATAATCATGTCTTCCTGCAGAGATGCCGTTATTGCCACACTGCCAATGGAAGATGGGAATCCTCGCCTTGTACGTAGTCCTCCAACAGCCACCACAGCGGTCATCTGCAGGAAGTAGTCCAACACCACCGGGTGAAGGAAGTACTCATGAAGCTGTTTCACCACCTCACTGGGGACCTTAATTGCTGTCACAGCCTCCTTGAATTCATCACCAAAATGCACATCACGTAGCTGTCTGAAAATATGACCATACTCAAAACCTGCATGGGAGAGGATTGAATAGACCTTCTCCCCACTGATAACAGATTTGCATCTCTTGAAAATGACATCTGGGCAAATGGTTTCTACCTCGACCAATGTATGCCCACTTCGACAGCGAACTGTTCCTGAAGCGTGTGTTGCTGAGTGAGACTGTATCCGAAATGTGGTTGTGTTCTCTGCTGCCTCCAGCACCACTTTCAAATTATGAGAGTATGAGCTGAGCGTAAACAAGCTCTGAAAATGTACACTCAGCTGCATCGAGCAAATAGACATCTTCTGTCTTGAACTCGCCATGACTGACGCCATAGCCAGTTCTACGTACAGTGAACCTGGGGCAATGGCGACTCCATTGTTTCTGTGCTCCCAAAGATACAGTGCTGCATCTGATGAGAGGTTGCATTTGTGCTCCTTGCTTTCATGTTTTGTCTGAGTTACCAGAGGGTGATGAGATGAAGCCATCTTTTCTTGCCCTCGTCTCACGGCCTCGAAATACACCTCTTTTGTCAGATGATCAAACTGATATCTTGGGATAGAGGTTGGGAATGCCTCACAGCCTCTGTAGAGCATGTCCCAGTTTACATTGACCCC
Organism: Esox masquinongy; assembly: GCA_016801175.1. NCBI lineage: Eukaryota > Metazoa > Chordata > Actinopteri > Esociformes > Esocidae > Esox > Esox masquinongy. Next base: position 12,349 of record JACXGI010003008.1, on the reverse strand, counting down.
CAGCTCAAACAGCTTGGACACAGTGGTTAGCATCGTCTCAGTGTCTTTCTCTGGCTCTACTGATGACAAAATTGTAGTGTCATTTCCCAGAATCTCCTGGATGTTCCTTCGTAGTGCCCTTCTAGGGCCTATTTCCACAATGATAACATGCTTCTGGCCTTTGGTTGCTGCTTTCATTGTGCGCTCGAATGAAACTGGCTCCCTGATATTATTTGCCCAATATCTCCCTGTGACGAAGTCTCCATCGCTGTACATGTTTCCGGTGACGGTTGAGAAAAGCTCACACTCCATTTTGTTAATTTCTAAAGAACCAATACATTTTTCAAGATGGTCCACTATGGGATCCATCATCTGGCTGTGATATGCAGCGGGGACATCCAGGACACGGAGGAAGAGATTTTTACTCTTGACAGAGTTGCTTAGCTTTTGATGGAGATTGTCTATGGCCTCTGCATCACCTGAGAGGGTACAGGACAATGGACTGTTGAAGGCTGCAAGGCAAACCTTATTTGAATAGGAGGGAAGGAGGCTTAAGACCTCTGCCACTGCCATGTTACTGACCACCAGCATTTTCCCACCTGTGACCTTATTCTGCAGAGTACTACGGAAGTAGATCACCTTCACTGCATCCTCAAGAGACAAGAGACCTGAACAGTGGGCAGCAGCCACTTCTCCAACAGAGTGACCCAGAATGGCATCAGGTTTGATGCCCCAGTGCTTGAAAAGACTGGCAATGCCAACCTGGATCGCAAACAGAAGGGGCTGGACAACATCTGGTTTGGTATAATCATCATTGTCGTAATCATTTGCTATCTTTTGTGAGATACTTGTACTTTTGTAATTCTGGAAGAGATTCTCAACCTCTCTGACTTTTTCTCTGAAAACTGGCTCCTGTTTTAGAAGCTGCTTACACATTCCACTGTAGGTCACTCCATTCCCACAGAACACATAAATCAACCGGTTAGCTGATCGTGATGGCTCAACCTTTTTATTCATCGCAGACTTTAGTTGACTCTCTAAGTCAAGGACAGAAGACGTTAGAAAGGCTTTCCTGTACTTGTGTCTTAAATGGCTCCTCCTACACGCTGAGGTAAACATCACAGTGACTATGTCAGTTTGTTTATCTCTGCTTAGCATTTGTTGAGTGTCTGCGATAGACAATGCCAATGACTTTTCAGAGACTGCAGACAAAACAAACAATTTCGGACAATCATGCGTGGTTAACCTGTTGTTATTGGCTTGCACATACTCCTTTATTATCGCATGGGCGTTCGTTCCTCCAAACCCAAAGCTGTTAACACCAGCTAGCCTTGCTGTGGGTAATTTCTCCCACTTTTCTGCTTTGGTTGGTACCATTACATTTAAGGCTTTAGCATCAATACAGGCACTGTCCTCAGAATAGAAGAGTGAAGGGACAATGGTTTCATGCTTCATCATGAGAAGTACCTTGATGAGCCCTGCCACTCCAGCTGCAGATTCTGTGTGACCGATGTTGCCTTTCACAGAGCCGATGCGGAGTGTCTCTAAACCTGGAGGTCTGGCTTTGGCGATCGCTTTGGAGATGCTGACAGCTTCTATGGGATCTCCCACTGGAGTTCCAGTCCCATGAGCCTCTATGTACTGGACAGCTGACAGGTCAGACTCTGAATAGATTCTGCGAAGCAACTCTTCCTGCTGGACCATGGACGGCTTGGTGATTGGAGTGACTGTGCGGCCATCTTGGTTTACAGAAGTTTTCCTTACTATGCCCCATACTTTGTCATAGTCCCTCAGAGCCTGTTCAAGGATACATTTTGGTATTATTATTTGAGTTGTAGTAAAAAATGTAACAGTATGTTTTATGTGCACCTAAACTTCAAATTAGATAACAGTAAACATTATACTCTTACGTTTTTCAGTGGCTTCAGCAGAAGAACCCCACAACCCTCTCCTCTGCCGTAGCCGTCCGCTCTGCTGGAGAAAGGCTTGCTGGTGCCTTCAGGCGAAATCATCTTCGCTTTGCTGAGGGCGACAAAGACTCGCGGCTCCATGATGCAGCTCACGCCGCCACACAGAGCCATTTCGCAGTCCCCTGGTGAAGCAGATTGTAGAAATTATAACTGTTTTATTATGAATTATAACTGTATGATAACTGTATTATTATGAATTATAACTGTATTATTATAAATTATAAGTGACAATAGTATGAATTTAATGTGCCAGAAAAAGCATGGAAATCACAAACGGAACTACCTTGCTTGAGGGCCTGACAGGCAGAGTGGAGAGCCACTAGGGAAGAAGAACACGCACTGTCTATGGCGAACGAGGGCCCGGTGAGATTGAAGGTGAATGAGATCCTGTTGGCTGCCACACTCATAGCCGTACCAGTGCCGTTGTAGTGGGTTATGGTGCTTGGACTGTTGTTCAATAGGGTCTCATAGTCCCTATTCATAAGACCTGTGAGTGAAAAAAAAACAAATATCCATTAAAGGGAATTATCTTTATTAATAACTGTGCTCACACTTTAAAGGCCTGTGCTGATTCCACTTTTGTTTATCTCCTCATTTATTTGTGTCTCTTTCATTTCCATTTAAATACAGTGATGTGAAAAAGTAAGTAAACCCGCTGGAAAGTGTTGTTTTTTTGTTTTTGTTTTTTTTACATATTTTGACCCATTAATTTTTAAGCTTAAATCCATCCGAGTCAAACCCCATATGTCAATCCTAATGAAATGCAGTGGCAGAACATTAAGCGGGCTGTGCATGAAAGAAAGCCCTTGAACATGACACAGTTGAAACTGTACTGTAAAGAAGTCTGTTAAAATTCCATCCAGTTGATGGGAGACAGAAAGATAGTTACAAGAAACCGCTACGTGATGTTAGTTCAGCCAAAGGGGGCAACACAAAAAAATGAAGCTGAGGGTGCACCTTTTTTTTATGAGTTTACATTATGATATAGTGTCACTGTATAGAGCACATAAATACCTGAATGAACCAAAATTGTCTACAATTAAACCAAGAAAAAACAGAGATTATTGTGTTTGGCAACAAAAACAAAAGAACAAGTATTAGTAAAGAGCTTCATTCTTAGGCCCTTAAAACCAGGGACCAAGTGTGTAATCTTGGTGTTCTGATAGACTCAGACCTCACATTTAACAGTCATGTCAAAGCGGTCACCAAAACAGCATTCTATCATAAAAATATAGCCAGAATCAAAGGCTTGGTGTCCTAAAAAGACCAAGAGAAGCTCATCCATGCTTTTATCTCTAGTAGGGTTGACTACTGCAATGGCCTCTTAACTGGACTCCCCAAAAAGACTGTAAAACTGCTGCAGCTCATTCAGAATGCTGCTGCTAGAATTTCAACTCTATCCTCCCGAGAGCCTGTGTCCGCATATGAGGACATGTTTCAGGCTTCCTGCACCATGTACTTCATTCTGCTTAACTTAAACCTATTGTCCTTATTAGAGGGCAGTTGTCTGCGCCATGCTTAGATATTATACTTATCGGGTCCTACTAATCCCAAAAAGCTAAGAGGAATTAAAAATGCATACATTATCAAAGCTCAGGTCTTAGGAGGTTAAAACAATGGACCTAAAGCAAATAGTTCATAGCTCTCTCTGCAATCAGGCATATTCACAACGTCTCTAAAAACTGCTGCCATTAAACCCCTATTAAAAAGAACACTGGAAGCATCTATATTGAACAACTATAGACCTGTATCAAATCTCCCTTTTATAGCCAAGATCATTGAGAAGGTTGTCTTCAATCAATTCAGCAATTTTGTGAACTCAAGCGGTCTCTTAGACAAAATTCAGTCAGGCTTCCAACCTCACCACAGTACTGAAACGGCCCTGATAAAGGTTTTAAATGATATACGGCTGAATACTGATTCCGATAAAATAACAGTTCTGGTTCTATTACATCTCAGTGCAGCATTTGACACTGTAGATCATAGAACACTTATAGATAGGCTGGAAAATTGGGTAGGACTCTCCGGGACAGTCCTTAATTGGTTCAGATCTTATTTAGATGGCCGGAGTTACTTTGTCACCACTGGAAATCATGAATCTGATAGGGTGGCTATGACATGCAGAGTTCCTCAGGGACGTAAGTGCGTAATCTTGGGGTTCTGATAGACTCAGAACTCACTTTTAACAGTCATATCAAAGTGGTCACGAAAACAGCATTCTATCATCTTAAAAATATAACCAGAATCAAGGGCTTGGTGTCCCAAAAAGACCAAGAGAAGCTCATCCATGCTTTTATCTCTAGTAGGGTTGACTACTGTAATGGCCTCTTAACTGGACTCCCCAAGACTGTAAAACAGCTGCAGCTCATTCAGAATGCTGCTGCTAGAATGTTAACCAGGACCAAGAGAACAGAGCACATCACTCCGGTTCTTAAATCTTTGCATTGGCTTCCAGTCAGTTACAGAAAAGATTTTAAAGCGGTGCTTTTAGTTTATAAATCTCTGAATGGTTTAGGACCCGAATACATTTCTGATATGTTTGAAGAATATAAACCGAACAGGGATCTTAAATCCATGAACACAGGTCAGCTAATTGAGCCCAGAATCCAAACTAAACATGGTCAAGCTGCGTTTAGCAGTTATGCTGTACACAACTGGAAGAAACTACCAGAAGATCTTAGACGTGCCCCAAACGTATCCATTTCTAAATCCAGGTTAAAAACACTTCTCTTTTCACGTGCTTATGACTGAGCACTTAAACTTAACCACACTGTTTAGCCTTATAGCTTCCTTATAGATGTTTTTATCCCGTTTTTATATTTTCTTATTCTATTTTTTATTATTATGATGTTGTTTTGATGTTTTCATTTGAGTTTTTGTTTTTATGTTATTGTGTTTTTATATTTTTTCTTTTTCTTTGTAAAGCACATTGAACTGCTTCGATGCATGAACTGTGCTATATAAACAAACTTGCTTGCTACATGACTGTGTTACCTATGTAAACACCTGTCCTGCTTCCGCTGATTTTCTCCATTGGTACGCCGGCATCCTCCAACGCTCTGAATGTACACTGCAGTAAGAGCTTTTGCTGGGGGTCCATGAAGTCCGCCTCGGCCTCAGAGACGCCAAAGAACTTGTGGTCAAACTCATTGAATCTGGGAGATAAACGCAGATGCCCGATCAGAAGGTGTACAGTTCTCTGGTAATCACATCCTGTAACAGATGTAACAGCCTACGGGCAGACTTGGGACGTGAAAATATCTTGACTTTTTCTCAGTTTAACAACTGAGACACATGACTTCCAATCACCACATAGTGCTTGTATCCAGATTACAGGGAGCTGCTACTTCCACCATCAGTATTTGTCCATTTGTTTTGCGGGACTATCATTTAAATGGAAACATTAGAGTTCCATAAGAAGCGGCCCATCTTTTTGCAAAAAAAATATATTGACATTTTTTAAGCCTTAAATTACAGCTAAAGTTATTTTGCAAGTTTGTACAGTCATCCTTTTAAATGTAATAAATATATATTAATTCAGGAGCACAGTTACCCATCAATGAAAGCAGCTTTTGTTGTTTGTGTCTTCCCAGGTTTGCTGTGATCAGGATCATACCAGAAAGTGCTGTCAAACCTCTCCTCAGGAATGTCTGATACACAGTTCTTCCCCTCCAATAGAACTTGCCAGAAATTGTCAAGCCCCTCACCTAAAACAAAAGGGCAGGATCCAGCATCACTCTGGCTTTCAGTAACTTAAGACAAACCAAATGAACCAGCGCCTTATCTGATTTGTTCTCATGTCAGTGGGTAGAGCATCATCAGGTTAGTAGGTATGATTCCTGGGACCACCCACGTGTTGAATAATACACAACACGGTAAGTTGTTTTGGATATAAGCGTCTGGCAGCTAAATGCCATGTATGATAATATTTTTCTTACCTCCAGGGAAACTGCATCCAATTCCAACAATGGCAATGTCTTCGTTATCCCCCATCATTCCAACAGACTTTCCACAAGAGGTACAATTATTTCACCTTGAGAAAAGTTTTTCATCCTTTTTTTTTTATTTTTAAGTCCTAGGTATGAACTTTTGGTTGAACGTAGAATGTTGTTTAATAGTTCCTAAAAATGTGGTCAAGATCAAAACATTCAGCAAGCCCGACTTTCCGGGTAGCCAAACCATTCCTATTGGAAACACCATTAGCGTTTGTCCTCTGGCCTGCTGTGCTTCAACAGTCTTCCTCTGTTGCTCTTTATACACAAGCTCACGTCTGACTGAACACGGCAAAATACACAAGACAAAGAGAGGGTCACAAGCCCCAACAATATACTGAATTGTTTGAGAATTACGGGTAATTTTCTGGCACTTCCAATTAGCTAGGTCTGAAACAGTCTCTAATGTCAGGAATCCCTGGAGAGGAACGGTGAAGGTGCCTCTTATGGAAACAATGGATGCTTCTGCTGTCTCTTTTGTAGTACCGTCTCATAGAAATATCTAAGGTCAGTGCTCATTGCAGTATTACAAAACCAAAGCACACTAACCAGGTAAACTGGATGAGGTGATTCTTAAATAGCTTATGCGGACACAGATTGAATGTATTTTTAAGAGGTGAAGGACAGCCAGGCTTCTTCCTCACGAGACACCACTAAAAACTGACACAGAAGGAAATGATGGATATCCAATAGTTTCTTATTACTGAGGGTAATTTGGTATCATAAAAGCGCAGTCTCAGGTCAGCCCCATTCCAATTTGTGTCATTGCCAGAAGTCAATCTCAATAAACAGCTGGTTTTAGAAGAACTTTTATTTGGGCTTCCACAAGATCCATTCCCAGAGACAGGAAGAGAAAGTATAGCATTTTTTTTGTTTTGTTTTTTTACACAAAGATATGTACACAAAGCTCCCTCATGTTTCTTTTGCATCGTCTGCATTTACACAGGCAACACCACTCTGAATTTTATTTTCACCACTAATTGGAGTTTCTACCAATCTTTTGCTGATGGGATGTCCTAATCACTAATTTGTGGAAGAAAATATCCTAATTGGTTTGACTGGGTGAAACAGAACAGAACACAGCAAAGGGGCTTAAAACAGACGGAAATTCTGGCACACTTTGTGTACATAAGTAAAAACAAAAGGCGTGTTTTCAACTAGTCACTAAATGCAGTAGAATTACTTCACACTCAGAAAAAGTCAAACCATGGATGTCCCACGATGTACAGGGGAGTCGTAAAGGGGACAGAACTCGGCTACAGCCATTCTGTTTTTACATTCTATATAAAAATGTACTGTTTGAAGGTACTATAGCATACAATACATCTTTGTCTAGAACTACCATGTTACTCAATGAAAATACAATAGGTCTAGTAGGATAAGATCAAACTGCTTTCCCTCATCACTTTGATAACATACCAAATACATGAGGCTTTAAAGCATGAATAAACTGTCAAAATAATAACAAAGCATTCTCCGTGAGACTAATGGGGCCCAATTAGATTTTCATGGTTCTTAATGGGTACAACCAGTTAAACTTAGCCCTTTAGCTAAGTGACAAATATATTTCCAGGTGCAAAAATGTGTAGCCGCCCTTGAAAGGCATTGATGCACAAAACTGCCAGAGATGTATAATAAAGCTGGGAAGGAGAGCTGATTGGCCTGTACAATAAAGCTGGGAAAGAGAGCGGACTGGCCTGTATAATAAAGCTGAGAAAGAGAGCTGATTGGCCTGAACTCACCGGCTGACATTTTGGATTTCAAGCCATTGGAATATGGTGAGGACGGTATCGACAATAAAGGGTGGTTTTTTTTTGAGTTTACTGTAAAATTACCTATCGATAGGCTTTGTCCATTTTGACAAAGCGGGCATACATAAAGGGCTGTGCAATATAATTGTTTAACAGAGATGTCAAAATCAAGGGGGATTAAAAACAAGGGTTTGGTAATGGTCTAAAACAAAATAAATCGGTCATTTACATTGAGAGAGAATTATTATGAAAGAAAAAAGGTCTCCTAAGACCTCCACAGCACACCATCATATTTACAGAATAAAGTCTGAGAGTCGCAGACGATTCCATTTTAAATTCCAGTCACTTCTCAATGTACATTGGACATGTTATATCCAAGATGCTTCCTTGTCTTCCTTGAGGAAAATCCTGAATAAGAATTCTGTTTTTGAACTTAAAATGGAACCGACCACCCAAACATGAGATTTTATGTCCTCAGATTGGGCCTTAACCAGGAAGTTATCTAGGTTCCAAAGACTTTCCCTCCAGGACCAGCTTGATCTCCTTGGCGTCCAGGGTTTCGTACATTAACAAGGCTTCGGCCAGGGTCTTATGCTCCTGACTATAGGTCTTCAAGAGGTTTTTAGCTCGCTCATATGAGTCCTGAAAAGAGGAAGATCAGACTATTTAATTATCACATTAATTTTGATTAGTGAAAAGATTATTTGTTGGTAATATCTAGTGAATTTAGAAAAAAACAAACAAAATGTAAATGTAAATGTGATCTTACAGGTAAATGTGATCTTATATAAAAGACTGATCTTTATGACAAGACATGACTCACCCAAAAATGGTGACTAATTAATCAAGGTAGAGACCGATCCATTGCCCCATTCCTGATTCAATTCTGGGGAACCTTTTAAAAACCGACGCACAACGGGGGAAGCTCACCTTAAGCAGCACTCTCACTTCCTGTTCGATGGCTGCCTGGGTCTCAGGACTCTGTTTGGTCAGGTCGGCATAGGTCATGACCCCAAGCTGAAACAATGACGTTTAGTCTCGGGTAAGGGGTAATTACCATCTTAGCAGCTTTGTGATTAGAGAGCGCCCTGAGGTCGGAAGGTTAAGTGTTCAATCCCAGCCCAAGACAGAACAAAAACCTAACAAAATATCAAAAAAAGGAGCTTTTCGTGTAGGAGAGTGGGGGCCTGTGATGAACTGATATCCTGTACACTCCATCACAGGGACCTGTATTGGCTTACATGGAGAAAACAGGACATTGGCTGCTTCTCCTATGACACGTGTCTGCTTAGTTTCCCTACCTCAGCACAGCACTTACGCGACAGCAATGCACAGTAATGAACAGCGCTGGGCAAAATGGGGAGCCACTAGGCAGATCTCGGGCAGAGTAAATCAGTCACTAATTTTAGGGTTGGCAAGGCAGGTTAAGTATATGACGAGAGCAGAAAGGTCAGCAAGCTCGAGGACAGTAATATCAAAGAGCAGCCAAGCATTAGGCTACCCAAAACAAAGGATCCCTCTATGGAATCGCTCCCCTTTTCAAAATGACATTGGAGGAACCCACAAAACCACAGCCGACTCGGGCACTGTAGATACGAGGGGAATAGTAGGCTAAGTCTCCGGTGTTGAGTCGGGAACACGGGGCTGAGGAACGGATTAGGATGAATGTCTGCAATGTGCGGCCACACACCCCCAGCCACATTGCTGAGATCCCTCCAATCACGCGCAAAGCTTTCTAGCTTCATGGCTGTGGGCCATGAATGAAAGGCAACAGTCTAAAATGCAGATTACTATAACAGCGGTGTAGCCTCATTACCAATCTGATATTTCATCGGCATGAGGGGCGATGTATTACCTTGTCACTCATGCCGAATCTGGTCACCATCATCTTGGCTATTTTAGTTGCACCGTCAAAGTCACTTGAGGCTCCTGGGGGGGGGGAAAAAATGAAAAATGCCCTCATTGCAGAAAAAGTCTTTATCGCCAAAACATTTACGAACCCTGCTCTACGTCCGTGGTTGATTCACATTTGCGGTGGCCATTTCAAGATTTAATTAGCCATGTAATGCATGAGAGGTGGAAGAGTGTTTTTTGGCTAATGATATAATGTCCAGGCACACATTCACAGTTGAATGATTTTCCTGTTTCATTAATAAAACTACACGTTGACAGATAAAAAGATTGATGAGTCACCATCGTGAGGATCAGAACTCCATTTCATTAATAATAGTAAAAAACACCATCTCCAACCACGTCTACTACCAGTTTACCTGTGACCTTATACACCAGACCCACCACCTGACCTCTAACCTCAGTGACACTGCCCTCTAGTGGTGAGACGTGACAGGCCAAATAAACATAACTAACAAAAAATATTAAAAAGTCTGGAAAAAAAAGACATATTTAGGGAATTCAAATTTAAAATCCTCTTCCTCACCTGTTGTGACGTAATCGTCGCCAAAGATGAGTTCTTCAGCGACACGGCCACCCATGCTGACATCCATCTGAGCCATGAGCTGAGAACGAGTCTCACTCCAGCGGTCATTCTCCGGGAGCATGGACACCTGAGAAGACCACAAAGAATTATTCTTAGAGACATCAGTACTTCCATTGCTTAATAGTATTTCTCCGTTCCCCTCTAAATTATTTCAAGACAGGTCAAGAAGACCCCTGTATCCACATAGAGGCCTGCCAACATTCAAACATTATACAACTTCTTTCAATAAAAGTGTAGCTTAGTAATAGTGGGGACGATGCACTTATTCTGCCAGGACTTTTATTTAAGAATGGAGACAATAAGTTGGCTCAGGGGCAATATAAATGGAAAGCAGGAAATTCAGGAAGTGATTCCAAATAAACATTCAATTGACAAATAAAACATGGGAATTTCACTTCATTTTTTAAGTTGACTACATTCAATTCAAATTGATTCCATTCTGCAAAAAAAACTAAAATACTTCAGATGAACTTCATGAGACTTAACCAAGAGAAGCCATGTCCAATCCGCTCCGGTGAGATGAATGGCAAAGAAAAGGTGGCGCTCGGCACTACTCACGTGACCGAGAGTGGGCCCTCTGGGCATGATGGTGGCCTTGTTGATGGGCATGGCGTCCTTGGTGTAGTATGCCACTATGGCGTGGCCAGACTCGTGGTAGGCTGTGATTTGCTTGTTCTTCTTGTCGATGTCCACACTCTTGCGCTCGGGACCTTAAAGTGGATGGGCAAAGGAAACGGTCGTTTTGATTCCGCCTTTTGATTCGTTCATACATGCAATGTCATGCAAACGTCACTGCGCTTCAAGTTTAAATCTAGCACATATAAACGCTTCAAATCTTAAAGCAATACATTTACTCAACAGTACGTCCCATAACGATACAGACCACTCTAAAGCCAAGACCACCAACTCCAGAGAGAAGATGGCCGCGTTAACACAGGCAGATCAGAACAATTATGATCTTACCTTTTCACCAATCAGATCTGAAAACGATCTGATGTGAAAACAATATGACATGATTGGCCAAAAGATCCACAATATGACGTGATTGGCCAAAAGACCCACAATATGACGTGATTGGCCAAAAGAGCCCCTGGCAGAGGAAACTAAGACGGACTGGGTAAGGGTATCCTAATTCTGGAGAACGAGGGTGACACAAGACCAGGGACAACCTGACATTCGTCTAGAGCAGAAACTCGGTCGTTAAGCTCTCTCACATGACTGTGTGTGTGTGTGTGTGTGTGTGTGTGTGTGTGTGTGTGTGTGTGTGTCTGTGTTTGTGTTTGTCAGGGATGGAGTCAACTCCATTTTAAGTCAAAAGGTTCCACATATTACAATGTCAGTGTACTTCCTGAATTAACTGAAATTGGGACACTTGCATTCAGAGTCGTCTGTCTAATTAGACAGAACATCTGGAGCACAGTTCTTGGACAATTGCTCTGAAGAAAAAATGTGTGTGCGTGTGTGTGGGGGGAGGGGGCACACCTTTTTAATTTCTCCCACATTTCTCCCACTATACGAACAAGTATATCAGTAGCGTGACTGGCAATAACCCAATAAGTCAAAATCGGTATCAGGCCAAAAAATGTGCAAGCATTAACCATGGAAAAATGTCCTCAGAAAATGTTGTCCGTTCTTCCACTAACTGTTTTTGTTTTAGACCAATCAGATTAAAAGAAAATCTCTGATATGACAAGACAGCCTGTTTCCTTTTGGAACATTCAGATCAGACAATTTGTTGATAACTGGACAAAATATCACAATGGGACTCGTGTGTAACAGTGCGACTACCTACCCATGAGGATCTTATCCTTGGAGAACTCCAGCTCCTTCATGGTGACCTGATCCAGCCCGTCCACCGCTGCCTTCAGAGCCGCCTGGTTCACCAGGTTCTCCAGCTCCGCTCCGGTGAAGCCCACGGTGCCCCGGGCAATGATCTCCGCGTCCACACCTGAACAACCACAGAGGGGACAAAAGGAGGTCAGTCCAAGTCCTTAACAGGGAGCTCTTTTACCAAGCATGAGTGTGGTGGGGGAGGTGTTGCTGAAGGTGGTCACTCCAATCCAAACCTAGCAAATTAACTAACTTACTGATAAGATGAATCGAGTTATAAAGTGGGTTGGTGCGAAAATCTAGGCGAGTGTGTGTGTGTGTGTGTGTGTG